>CM074927.1:1147354-1159338 GCA_037576815.1 Pangasius larnaudii
GCACACACGCACACACGCACACACACACACACACACACACACACACACACACACACACACACACACACACACACACAGATAGTTGTGTGTACCGGTGTGATGACGGTGAGGTCGGGCAGGTGGCTTCCTCCAGCACACGGGTGATTACTCAATATCACATCTCCCTCCTTCAGACTGCCACCTATCGCCTTCAACTGAGAGAGAGAGAGAGAGAGAGAGAGAGAGAGAGAGAGAGAGAGAATAACAGAAACAGAATGATAGAAGGACAGAGACAGAAAGAAAGACACAGGGACAGAAAGAGAGAGAGAGAGAGAGAGAGAGAAAGACAGGTAGAAAGAAAGACTCAAACAGAGAGAGAGACAGGCAGAAAAACAGACAGAGAGAGAAACAGAGAGAAAGACAGAAACAGAATGATAGAAAGACAGAGAGAGAAAGACAGAAATACAGATATATATATATATATATATATATATATATATATATAGAGAGAGAGAGAGAGAGAGAGAGATACAGAGAGACAGAAAGACGGACATAGTGACAAACACACAGAGACAGTAAGACACACGGAGAAAGAGAGAGAAAGAGAGAGTGAGAGCAAGAAGTCAGAGACAAAAAGACACAGAGAGTGAGAGAGAAGGAAAAACAGACAAAAAGACAGAGTGAGTGAATGTGTGTGTGAGTGAGTGAGTGAGTGAGTGAATGTGTGTGTGAGTGAGTGAGTGAATGTGTGTGTGAGTGAGTAAGTGAGTGAGTGAGTGAGTGAGTGAATGTGTGTGTGTGAGTGAGTGAATGTGTGTGTGAGTGAGTGAGTGAGTGAGTGAGTGAATGTGTGTGTGTGAGTGAGTGAATGTGTGTGTGTATACACACCTGGTACTGCACAGTCTCCTGCATGGCTCCCAGGTGAACAGGAATGTGCGGAGCGTTCGACACCAGACCTCCATCAGGTCCAAACACAGCGCAGGAGAAATCCAGCCGCTCCTTAATGTTGGTGGAGATGGAGGTCCTCTGTAACACACGGCCCATCTGCTCTGTGTGTGTGTGTGTGTGTGTGTGTGTGTGTGTGTGTGTGTAAAGACAGAGAGACGGAGTATTTACTATAACAGTGTTTTGTTTCTTACATGATATACTACATTTCTATTTCAAGCGCCTCACCTGCGATGCTCATGAAGCGGTGAGAGAAGATGGACAGCTGCACTGCGTTCAGTTCCGTCCCCAGCACGCACCTGCTGTCCGTTCCCACGGCGATACACACGTCTCCGCTCGGGGTCAGACGGGCCGAACAGCCCGGTTCCACCAGGATGGTGCTGGAAAACGATTGGGCCGTTAACTGCTGCTGTAAGAACGCCGCTGCGGTGTCGACAGTGCGCGCGGGAGATGAAAAACACACCTGTTCGTGTCGATGATGATCGCTGGTCCGGCGATGCTGTGGTCACGTGACAGATCCTCCCACATGAACACGCTCGTGTCCAGATATCGGTCCTCAAAATAACACTTGGTTGTCTGGGTGAGGAAAAATAAGACCAGCACAGATAGAATGAAACGCTTATCTATAAGATATACAGTGAGATACAGTCACTGCGTGTTGGTGCTTGGGGTTTATTTTAGCTGTAAAGGTTTGTTTTGTTTTTTTTTCCCACCTGTGTCGGTTTTGGTGGGTGACTTCCTGTCTGAGCCGTGGCCGCTGTCCTGATTCCAGATTTTCCTGATCCGCGGACACGGACGTCGTCCACCGTTATGGGCCTGTCAGCGATGGAGAAGCCAAACTCCTTCATGTAGCTGTTCATCGGGGGTTCGAAAGAACACGTGAGGTTAGTTAGCTAACGGAGAACTTTACGCTTACTAAATAGTGAGCACTGCTGAATAAGAAATTAATATGTGTGTGTGTGTGTGTGTGAGGATGACGAGACTCCATGCTACAGGGTGTGTTACCGTGCGGTGAAGGCGGCACGGAAGTCTCCGGAACAGCAGGACTGAGCGTGAGGCGGCGCTTCGCTGGCGCTGATCATGAGAGCGCAGTCTGTTCCCTCGTAACGCATGTGCAGGAACACCTCCGTACTGATCTGAGAACTGTGCGACAATTTAACAGCTTAACACTTAACGTTTCTGTTTCACCTACACGGCACTAATCCAACCTTTTCCCTCAAATAACTTCTATTATTAAACGACGGAAACTGAGGCATCTTACTGCGTCCTCTGTACTGCACACACTGCAGGTCACGAGAGACTCGTACGGGATTTATTTCGGGCCGATTTGTTCCAGTTTATTCCTATCATTTTTAAGTTACAATAACAAATTCTGCACAATTTTTTTTTTTTTTCAATTATGATTTGTTTTTGCCCTCTTTCTGCCACACTCAGATCTCTCACAGCTCAAAAGTGTTGTCTCACTGTTATTAATTCATTTTTCGGTGAACTTTCTGTGTGTGTGTGTGTGTGAGTGTGTAAGTGTGTAGTACCTGCTGAATCCACGTTTGCGCAGTGTGTCGTGGCAGCGCTGTGAGAGCCGCTGGATCCAGCAGTCGAGCTCTGAGTAAGAGTGTGTGGTATACTGCAGAGAACACGGCTCCTGGACCTCCTCTACAACGTCCGCTAGAGCCAAACCATACGCTGATAACACACCGCTGTACCTACAGAGAGAGAGAGAGAGAGAGAGAGAGAGAGAGAGAGAGCTTTACAGTCTGTGTGTGTGTGTGTGTGTGTGTGTGTGTGTGTGTTGGGGGTGTAATACGAATGTGGCTATTTCCAATAGGTGACCCGAGATGTTACTTTTGACACCAACAATCTTATTCCTAAGGTAATAAGGATGTAACCACGCAACACACTAACAATGAGGCCGTACTTGTGTATGTAGACGGTTTTCATGCCCAGTGTTCGTGCGATGGCACATGCATGTTGCCCGCCTGCTCCTCCAAAACACGCCAACGCGTGCTGAGATGTATCATGGCCCTTTGCCTGCGAAGAAAGAATCTTATGTTACATTGACTAGTCTCTCTCTCACTGTTTCTACCTGTTGATCAACAACCTCAATCAGTCGCAGTATGAAGGTTCTCCACAAGAGGGAGCAGAGAGTAGTAGAACATAATACACAGACGTAAACAGAAATACAACGATTGTCCACTAGAGGGAGCTACGAATCTCAATTTTCCAGCTTCCGAATGACAAAATTAGAGGAACAGCTCTAAGAAATCTTACCTGTGTCAGTGCTCTGATTGGTCGACACATTGCTTCATTCGCAACTCTGATGAATCCCATAGCCACCTCTTCCACGCTCATTTCTGATTTGTCGCTTTTTGAGACGTCACTATTTGTGTCTCCATCGCATTGTGACTGGCTGCTCGAGAGGAAGTTGCTGATCTCTTTGGTGAGCTTCTGGAAATGGCTCATGGTTTCATCTATGGAGAGAGGCTCGTTCTCTCCAGGACCAAAGATGTGAGGGAAAAAGGAAGGGAGTAGACGGCCAAGCGCCAAGTTAGCATCTGTGACTGTGAGTGGACCCCCTGTAGGGCAAAAGAACGTATTACACTCAATTACTGCAGTACAGAGGTAAAGGACTGAACTCAACATGATCTCAAGAACATGGCCTGGAGGGACTGGTCTGGGTCTGAAGGTCTGGTTGAGGGACTGGGGACCTGGTCTTGTTCTTGAAAAACTTGCCTTGCTCTTCACTTGAGTTTTACGAAACTTGTTCTGGTATGGGTTTTAGGTCTTGAGGGTCTGGTCTTGGTCATGTTTTGGGTCTTGAGGGTCTTTTCTTTGTTGAACTAGCTTTGTTATAGATCTTGAGGGACAGGTCTGGGTCTGGTCATGAGGGACAGGGCTTGGTCTTGTTTTGAGTTGATGCTCTTGGGCTTGGGGAACTGGTCTTGGTCTTGTTATGGATCTTGATGAACTGACCTTGGTCTAGCTTTGGGTCTTGGCTGCTGATCGTGGTCTTTGTCTTGGGGAACAGGTTGGGGATCTTGGTCTTGTTTTGGGTCTTGCCCTTTTTTGGTCTTGAGGGACTTGGCCTTGTTTTTGGAAATTGGGCAGGGAGTGGTCTTGGTCTTATTTTGGGTCTTTGTGTTGGTCTTTTTTAAGGCCTTGTGTGACTTGTTCTTGTTTTGGGACTTGAGGGAATGGTCTTGGTTTTATTCTGGGTTCTGAGAAACTGGTTTTGGTGTGATTTGAAAAACTGTCCTTGTTTTTGGTCTTGGTCAGAGTTGTGGTCTGGATCTTGGGGGCCTGGTCTTGGTTTTAAGCATCTGTTCTTTCAGGAACAGATGATTAAGTCATGATCTGGATCTTGAGCATCTGGTTTATGTCTAAGAGAACACATGTTTTGTTTTGGGTCTGTGTCTTGGGTATTATGTTCTTCAACTGGGCCAAGTTTGGGGATTTCTATTCTTGGACTGGATCAACTAATTAGTTCAAGAAATTTAGAGTTTTCTGGTATTTGATTCTGTCTTGTGGAACTCTGGTTTAGGTACTGGTAGGCATTATTCTTCACTTTGGACAACACACTTTGCAGATGTTGTACTAAATTTGTGGGGATGTGGTGTTAGTCTTGATGGTCTGGGTTTGATCTTGGTGATCTTGGTGATCTATCTAATCTTGGTCTTGAGGATCTCGCCTTGTTCTGGGAAGGACAGTGCTTTCTAAAGTGATCCATCCATATATTAGAGCAAGCTCCAGTCCAAAATAACCTTTTGTATAGAATGAAACAAGTTACATTAATTTCAATCTGGTTCACTGACCTTTTCGATAACAAGCTGGACCAGGATGAGCACCAGCTGACTCAGGACCCACAACAAACATCCCTGACCTACAGAATTGTAAAAGTACACATAAAAAGGAAAACTGAGAACATATAGTAGGGTCCAAAGTCCGTGTACATTCTCACTTGATACCATTTCACTGAAAATTTTTAAAAAATCTTTTCTTTTTATGACTTGCAACTTGTGCTTGCCAATGTTTTAATGTTTTCCCTTTGTACACTGTTACTCTCAAGCAAGAATTTGTTATTGAAACAGTGTGTGTTCAGGACACAGGATGAACCTTGACCTAGAAAAAAAAAAAAAGAACGTCTGACCATGCGTAGTTCTAGTTTTAACAATAATCTGCAAAACATAATGATAACAGAGTGCATGCATTAATGTTTTACATCCTTCTTGCTTTAGGTTTACTGTGTGAACTGCTGGTAATGTTTTACAGAAGGAATACACGTACAAACACTGATCCTGGGATGAAAAATGTTGCAGAGAAATTGTAATAAGGTAGAAGAAACTATTAAATTGAAAATTCTGAATAGAAAACTACTATAACCGTATGCAGAGAAAGAGAAACAATTGGTGTGCAGTGGGTGGACAGAAAGTATTAGAGAGAGAGAGAGAGAGAGAGTGAGTGTGTGTGTGTGTGTGTGTGTGTGTGTGTGTGTGTGTGTGTGTGAGTGTTGCCTGAAAAAAAGTCGAGATCCTCCTCCCGCTGCGACGGTGTTGATGTCGAGCTGAGGCGCCTGCAATGTGACTCCGGCTGTTGTAGACTCAAAAACGTGTTCGTACTGACCAGCATAGCGACTCACGTCTGTAGAGGTACCTACACACACACACACACACACACACACACACACACACAATAACATACAAAACATTCAGCTCACCCCACTGTCCATTCTGCTCATTTCCTTCAGTCTCTTTGTCCACATCTCCCACACCCACAGAAAACACAAACACAACTGAAAGAAAGAAAAAAAAAACCCTCAGAACAAACAGCTATATCCTGGAAAACCAGCGTCTCTCACAGCTACACTGGGGGTTTTTACCTGCTCTTAGATACTTCTTACTTAGCTTTAGTTAAAAAGACGTCATAATGGTGTTCAGTCCTTATCGTAGTCCTGAGCTTCAAAAAAATGTACTTAATTTTTTGGGATTTTTGTAAAGCCAAATTTCCTGAAAATTTTGTCAGTCTTCCTTAATCCAACCCCGTTCCTTCTGTTCTCACACTCCATCCATCTGGGGCTCACCTCCCATGTCGAAGCCGATGACGGGTGTGTGGTGTGTGTCGCTGTATGTGGTGAGGGCGTAACCCACGACTCCTCCAGCTGGGCCGGACAGAACTGCCCGGGAACCGCAGAACTGATCCATAGGAGTCAAACCTCCATCCGACTGCATGAACAGCACGTCCACGTCCTGTCTCTCACACACACACACACACACACACACACACGATAACATGTCCTTTCAAGATATCTTTCAAGGTGCCTGTGTGTGTGTATGTGTGTTTAAGATAACAAGGACGTTAGGACTGACCTATATCTTCATGCAAAAGTTTAAAGGACCCCACACACACACACACACACACTCACACACACACACACTCACAGCGAGTCGTCCCTTGAAGCCGGCGGTGAAGGCGGTGACGTACTGGTGTATTTTGGGCGTGAGGTAGGCGTCCACACACACGGTGTAGCCGCGAGGCACGGCTCTGATCATCGGCATCACCTCGCTCGATAGAGACACCTGAGTGAAACCGAGCCGCCGAGCCAGAGAGCCCACTGCCTGCTCGTGATCCGGGTACCTGACACACACACACACACACACACATACACACACACACACACGTTAAAATACACATGAACATGTATCATTCATCTGGAAAATGATATACATCTATACTCACACAAACACGTTAATATATACATGAGCACATATTCATCTGGAATAGGATATACATATATATGTACACACACACACACACACACACACACACACACACACACACACTCTTACATGTATGAGTGCAGCAGCAGCACGGCAAGGCTGGTGATTCCCCGAGACAGCACGGCTCTCAGATCTCTCTCCACACGCTGCAGGTCCAACTCAGTCCATACCTCTAAACTCTCACCTGTACTACCTACACACACACACACACACACACACACACACACAGATACGACACAATATAACATTAACATGATTCTCCGCTTCGTCCAGAGTGTATCCCTGCGCTCCTAATATCAATGAAGTTGGCATAGAAATAAACTGTCACCAAAACTAATTCGTATAGCAATACCTTTGACGATCCGCTTAGGTTCTTTGCTCGGCAGACGGCAGCCATCTTGCTTCAGGACGACTCTTTCATCCACTTCAATAACCTCTTCGTAAAGCACATCGGGTACTCGTACTTCCTGTGATGCAGAAACACACACACACACACACACACACACACACACACACACACACTGTAACCAGTCAGCTAGCTTAGCTAACGCCGATTTTTCAGCCTTAGAGGAGTTAGCTGTTAGCGTCTTTAAACAGGCCGTGGTGCAACTGCGAGCTAATTATAGCCCCAGTGAAACATTTGTGTGAAGCGAAACACGTTTAGAGGATCGAACTGAACAGCGTGTAGCTTGTCGCCGTGGATACAAGATTTCACAAGTCAAAATTAGTTCTGATAGAGAACTGGTGTGTCTACATGTGGTGAAATGCACTGAAGGAGAGTTAGCGGATGACGCTAAGTGTAATTACAGTATAACTTCAGTCCCACAGAGTCTTTTTTTTTTTAGTAAATTACCAACACGTCTGAGGTAAATGTTCATGTTCCTGACAATACTGTCTCATTTTCACTGAGTGTGTGTGTGTGTGTGTGTGTGTGTGTGTTTATGAGGTCTGTGTGTGTGTGTGTGTGTGTGTGTGTAAGTGTGTGTGTGTTCCAGGTCGAAGAGGTCGGGTCGAGTCTATGTGATAACATGCAGTGTGTGTGTGTGTGTGTGTGTGTGTGTGTTTACCAGGTCGAAGAGGTCGGGTCGAGCCTGTGTGCCGATGTGAAGCAGGTGTTTGAAGCCTCGGGTCACGGCGAGCGCCATCTTCTCTCCCTGCCGCTCTAACAGCGCGTTGGTGGCCACCGTCGTGCCCATGCGGATCCAGCCAATCAGAGACGAGTCCAGCGGCTCATCACGGGGAAAACTCCTTCCTGTTTCCTGTTGGAAATCCAACCAGTTTTTTCTCCATCTCACTTTATCTCCCTGCCTGTCTCTCTCACTCTTGTGCCACCTCGCTCTCTTTCTCTCTCCCTCGTTCCCTGTCTGTCGCTCACCTGCTGCAGAACGCGGCGGATGCCCTCTGTGGGAGCGTCTCTGTAGTTCTGCGGGTCGTGCGAGAGCAGCTTCATCACTCGCTCTTCACCGCCCGGCAGACGAGCGAAGACGTCAGTGAAGGTTCCGCCGCGGTCGATGGCGAAGCAGAACTTTCCGTCAGAGTCGGCCATGCTGAACTACCCAAACTAATCAAACGAAAAGAAGGGATCAGTTACTAAATAAAAAAAGAAAAACAATCTAAACAATAAAATATTTCCTTATCGCATCCAGTACTTTCTGTGTTCTTCTGTGGGCCAGAGACGTGCTAGAGGATGTAGGTGAACCTACCTATCGCACAAACTGAATAACACAATCAATCCGCTGAGCGCACGCAGTTTTCCACAGGCATGTGGATTTATTAGCCTTGGCACAAAGTGCTGCGAAACCCAGCACCCAGAGAGCGCTATCTTCTCCACGAAGCATGGTGGTGGTAGCATCGTCTTAACAGTGACATCTGGCCTGTTGCTGCTTCTCTGACCTACCTGGCAGTGGTGTTCCCAGACTTTGATTTTTGAGAACTCCTCGGTCTTCATGAGGCATGTTCTTTTACAAACTTTTACTTTTACTTTTACAAAAAAAAAAAAAAAACAGGTGCATTTCTATTGTGATCACGTGATTTATCACTTCATTTGCACACAGCTCGACTCAATGAATTCAATTAAAAATTAATCTAGATAAAAGTACTCTAAAATTACTCTACTAATTACAATTTTTAACTGATTTTTATTTTATTTTATTAAATTGTGCAAACTATATTGATTTCCGCCATATTTCAGGATTATGGGATACCTTGTGTAGCTTCATGACGTCATCTCATTTAAGTCTATTTCACTTACAGGTTGTAATACAGCAAAATGTAGAAAGAAATGTTTTGTTTTTGTTTTTTATGGGAAAGGAGGCTTTTCGATATTAAAACAAAAAGAGTTAAATATGGAAGTCTGTGGTGGTGAAATGTTTCCTAAAAGTAACTTTGCTGTGGTGTTTATAGCTGAAGTGAGTGAGCGTTAATGCAGAAACACTGACCTCTATAATCACCTCAGCTCTGTCTTAAAGGGCTGAACATCTCCTCTAATCTGTAACCGGACAATAAAACAAGCAAAAAACATATCCAGATAAAAGCGTCCACATACCGTACTCACTAGTTTATAATGCTCAAAGTGTCGCTTTTAAGCCCGAACAGTGAATAAACCCGTCCTGTGCTCGGATAGCGGCTCTGACTCTCAGACTCCGCACACGTACAGTGGTCGCCCTGCCGCGTGGGGGCGGGGCTAACTCCAGGCAGCGTGATTGCGTCACACGGCTAAACCACACCCCTTGTCTAAGTGCATACTTCCGTACTAGATAGTGCACACAGCTCTAATCTGGATCTGTATTGTTTATGACACACTACTCAGTACGGTAGTATGCACAGGAAATATGCAGAATACAAACACAAATCCAAATAATTTTAATGATAATTAGTTAAATAAGTTGGTTGATTATGAGGCAAACTTGTTAATTAATGCGTATGTTATTTTAAATCTACATTTTATATTTTATTTTTTATATAAAAACATTAATGTCTCTTTAAAAAGAAAATATATTAATACAATAAACATCTTATATGTAATACATGTAATACACTTATATCACATTACACATACAGTAAATGGCCATATAGTGTACATACTTATTCTATATTTCATTAATATATTTATTTAATAAATACAATTTGTTCGTTCCCTGAGAAATATTTAAATGACTATTTAATGTGTTAATATATATTTATTTTACAGCATTGACTAGCATTAAAAACAGTTGAGATAATGGTGACAATGTTTTATTCCTCTTAGACCAGAGCAATTTGCCAACAGATACAGTTTTCATATATTAATAAATAATACGTCATAATTTTTACCTATTTACAGTTACAGGCAGTAATTTGCTCTACATGAAGTAAGGAATAAAGCACTGTGTGTGGTGCTGTTATAGTAAAATAAGCACAGATACCCTGAAGTTCTTGTATCCGCACATCCTGGAGTGTTTCATTCCTCTTACTTCACAGCAATTTGCCAGTGCCAATTTTTTAATCTATTTCTAGTTACATTTAATGTTGTGGAACATCCATGAAACAAGTTAGAAAGACGTTAAAAACAGAAAAATAAAAAACAAGAAACAAGATGTTTATAGCTGCTATAACGTAAGTGACAACAGGAACTAACTTGTCTTGCTGATGTTTCACAGCAATAAATGTAACTACACACAGTAAAAGAGCATGATGTGTCATTCATTAATAAACAAAAAATTGTAATCGTTGGCAAATTGCTGCAGTTTAAGAAGTTTAAAATCCAAAGTGGATTATTTTTCTTTAGTAAGAGCTCATTTGATGTGTATGGTGGACACTCCACATCTTATAAGTAAATATTCATTATTGTCACTATTATACCATGCATGATTTATATTTCACCTTCCTGCCCTGCTGCAATTTAACCCCTGCCTATTAGAGATGGCACTGATCCGATACCCAGTATCAGTATCAGGCCTGTTCAAGCAAAAAAAAAAATGGTGGCTCAGATATTGGAGAGATCGTACTGGATCCTGTAACGAATAGGAATTATTTAGGAACAGATATAAGAAAACAAATAGGAAAATTCTGGAATTGGATTTGGAAAAGAAATAGTTTTTGTTCTATACTTTATATTTTATTGTTATTTACAGTGTTAGTGATTTTTTTGTGTGAAGGAGGTTAACTGGGAAGTGCTTCAGGTAAAAAATTTTTTTTTTAAATATTTTTAATATTTTTTAAGTATCTGTATCAGCCCAAGGGGGTCTCAAAAGCATGTGCTAGCCAGCTCTGTGGAGTTCGCAAGCATATATTCAATCTGAAGTTGAACCTTGAGAAAGTCCCATTGCTGTGGAAGATGTCTCATCTGGTTCCTGTACCTAAAAATGGACATCCCAGTACAGTTAATGACTGCAGACCAGTAGCTTCAACCTTGCACATCATGAAGACCCTGGAAAGGCTGGTTTTGGCACATCTATGACCTCTGGTGATGCCGTCAGTGGACCCTCTGCAGTTTGCTTACCAGAGAAAGGTTGTAGTGGATGAGGCCATTAACTACTTATGCCATTGAGCTTATACTCACTTAGATGGACCTGACAGCACTGTTATAGTGATGTTCTTCAACTTCTTTATTGCATTCAACACCATCAAACCCACCCTGCTGAAACACAGACTGATGCAGATGCGTATGAATATCCCTCTAGTTTCCTGGATCACTGACTGCCTCACCGGATGGCCGCAATATATCGATATGTATTTTAGGAAAGTGAAACATACACCGACTCCTGTTTCCATCAAAGGGGTGAATGTGGAGGTGGTCCAGGACTACAAATATTTGGGGGTTCATTTGGACATGGAGGTACTGTACAAACAAGGGCCCGAATCAACATTACATTCTCAGGAGGCTAAGGTCTTTCAGCATCTATGCATACGTGCTGCAGATGTTTTACCAGGCGGTAGAGTCCAGTGCTGTTTTCTATGCTGTGGTGTGTTGGGGAAGCAGGATTAAGGCAGTAGAAGCAAACAGAGTGAATAAAATAGTCAGAAAGGGCAGCAACTCCTTGAAAAAGTGTCAGAGTGAAAGATGCTGCACAAACTATGAGACATCATGGACAATATGGTTATTATTATGGGCATTATTATGTAGTATACTACTATTATTATAAGCATCATGATGTCATTATAAACATTATCAATATATAAATACATATATACAGTACAGTGCAAAAGTCTTAGGCACCCTATTTTTTTTAGCACAAACTTTGTTATAGATGTTTATTTTCTGACTTCTACATTATTGATTCAGTACAAAAACATTTTAGATTCCAAACA
>CM074927.1:1165211-1181059 GCA_037576815.1 Pangasius larnaudii
ACAGGTAAATTCTTCCTCATTGTCCAAAATCATCTGAAGAGCTTCCTCGCCTGAATAGCGTGCCATCTTCCAAACACATAAGAAAGTCAAAGAAATAAACTATGTGGAGTGATGAATGATGGCATTGTGCAGGGGGGGGGGGGGCAAAGCACCCTGTGTATTTACTTTATTTTACAAAAGCACAATGATTTGTTGATATTGTGAGTGTACACAAATAAAAACAGACCCTTTACAGATCCAAATGATGTATTACTCTTGTGTGTACGATCAAAAAAGACGGAGCATTTTTAAATTCTTTTCGCCGTTATCATTAAAAACTGCAAGTGGGGGCGCCGGCGAGCGACCGAGGACCGCAAAGGGTTAATTACAACACCACTTAACACCATCTCACATAACACCATCACTGACGTCAACTCAACATCATCATTTGGCACCAGGAGGGTTAGTGACTGACTAACACCAAGCACATCAGGTTTGACAGGAATATAATAAAATTTAATGCTACTGTGTTCACATTAACACTCATCACACTTAATGCTAATCTGATTGGATGTAACGATGACGTAATACCGACGTGTCAACAGTGTAATTAAGAGTTATTTGCTTCTGTCTCCGCAGCACGTTCATCATAGAGAAGCAGCCTCCGCAGGTGTTAAAGACGCAGACCAAGTTTGCGACGACGGTACGCCTGCTGGTCGGAGGGAAACTCAACGTCCACATGAACCCCCCGCAGGTGAAGGCCACCATCATCAACGAACAGCAGGCCAAAGCTCTGCTGAAGAACGAGAGCACCAGGAAGTGAGTCAACACACACACACTTTAAAAAAAAAAAACACTGCACATTGCACTTTTTTTTGGCAGTCCATTTCCTTATTTGGTCATTACTTCCTGTCCTTAAACATCCTTAAAGTGAGCAAGAGCTTGATCCAGTCACAGACTGAAAGTGATAACGAGCAGGAAGCAATGACCAAATAAGGAAAGTGGGAGACTATGAGGGTCAAAAATTGGTGCCCAGGATACCATTGGAGGCCACTTATTTTTGGATTATATTGTTGCTTCTTCTTAGAATATTTGAGGACAGGAACGATGTCCAAATAAGGTAAACGGAAATCCAAAATGGTTGTGCGGAGCGTGGGAAGCCATAGGGCCCAGAAAAAAGGCAGTCTGTCGCTATTTAGTGTTAGTTGGAATTCTGATGTCATTGTAAAGTGTAACGGTCTAATCTATCTGTGTGTGTGTGTGTGTGTGTGTGTGTGTGTGTTTCAGTGACAGTAGTGGAGAGATCCTGAACAACAACTGTGTGATGGAGTATCACCAAACCACAGGCACTCTGAGTGCACACTTCAGGAACATGGTGAGAACTAGTGATCTAGACTGAAATACCCCATCTCATTTGCATAATCTTAAGCAAATGCGCAACCCTGCTCTGAATATGAGTAACTTTCCCACGTACGTATTGACTCTTTGTCGCTTTTGACATGTATATGTAGGACACCATATTCTGAAGGCGTGCAAATATTTTAGACTTTTCCTCATGTCAGGAAACCCGAACTCGCCTGGATAACGGCACAGTGACTGATCAGGTAGCTACCGAATCTGCGTAGGTAGTCAGCAGTCATTAGCTAACGTCGGTGGTTGTCATGGTGACATTATGTTTTGACAGGTTTTTTCCTGCTGTTAAATAAATCGAATCCTGCTTGTGGTGAGCAGTGTCCGTTAACATGAGCTAGTTTAGTAGCAGTTAGCAAGATCCTACCGAGCTAGCTGCGTACGTATAATACACAAACGGGGCGGGGCGGGGAAAGGGGCGGGGTCACAACGGCAGGAGTGTGTGCAAAAATTCAAATGCATGCTCATGCGTATTCATTAGTATTGGTAACGACGTAGAGACGTTACTTGGCCATTTTACGTTGTTTCTTAGACATTTTTGAAACATATTCAAGTTTTTTAAAATTATAAATATATTATTTTTCATGACACGTTTAGAGAAAAGAGAGCCACGTGATGAATTCCCCGTACTAATACAATCTTTTTATTTGTAAGGTCTCTTTCTCTGATTTCAAAGAATGCAGTGTGTGTGTGTGTGTGTGTGTGTGTGTGTGAAATAACCAAGCGTCTCTCCCTGTCCCTCTGCCGTCCAGTCTCTGAAGCGCATCAAGCGCTCGGACAGACGCGGCGCCGAGTCGGTGACGGAGGAGAAGTTCACCGTCCTGTTCGAGTCGCAGTTCAGCGTGGGAGGAAACGAGCTCATGTTCCACGTCAAGGTCACATCTCCATTCCAGGATGTCCTGATATGCTAAAATGAATTATTGGTCAAATTTAAGTTCAGGGATGGCGCTAATAAAGATAGACAGATCTGTCGAGATTAATAAATGAAAAGGTACATGAATAAAGAAATAAATACACGTAATCAATCCAATCCAATCAGTCCAATTGTGACCTCAATTACAAATCCATCCATTTTTATTTTTAATTGATTTCTCTATTCAAAAATAATAATATTTTAGTGAAACCAGGATCATTTTCCAAGGTCGGAGCCCTTGCTTACGTTTTCAATCCTCATATTCAAAATTCATATTTTCATCACGAATCAATCTAAAAGGAAAAATCAACACGTAACAAGGTTGTATTTAACATTGCTAAGCAATTCACACTACGTAAACCGCCATTAACCACATTTTCTTCGTTATCGCAGACGTTATCGCTGCCCGTCGTGGTCATCGTGCACGGTAGCCAAGACAACAACGCCACGGCAACCGTGCTGTGGGACAACGCCTTCTCTGAGCCGGTAACGTCTTGCTATTTTTATATGTATATCTTGATAACGTGACAGGTTTTTTGGAATGTAACTTCAACGGCGTGTCCTCCTGCAGGGTCGCGTCCCCTTCGTGGTGCCCGATAAGGTGTCGTGGCCGCAGCTGTGTGAGGCTCTGAACATGAAATATAAATCGGAGGTGCAGAGCGAGCGGGGATTATCGGAGGAGAACCTGGTTTTCCTCGCTCAGAAAGCCTTCAGCAGCTCCAGCAGCAACCCCGAGGACTATCGCAACATGACCATGACCTGGTCCCAGTTCAACCGGGTAGGAGATCTCGCTAGGCTAGCTGCTAGTGAACGTAGCCGTCGAAACAATCCTCAACATGCCGGATATCATTGATTCATCCGCTGTGTTTTGTGTAGGAGAGTTTACCAGGACGGAACTTCACCTTCTGGCAGTGGTTTGATGGAGTCATAGAGCTGATGAAGAAACACCTGAAGGCTCACTGGAACGATGGGTAATGCTGCCGGAATGTTCCCTAGGCACAGTCATGAGGGTTAAGCAGCAGGGCTAGACATGAGTGTGTGTATGTGTGTGTGTGTTTTCCAGGGCGATCCTGGGTTTCCTGAATAAACAGCAAGCCCAGGACATGCTGCTCTCCAAACCGAACGGCACATTCCTGCTGCGCTTCAGCGACTCGGAGATCGGCGGGATCACCATCGCCTGGGTGGCGGAGAACCCCAACAAAGCAGGTTGGTCTCTCAGTCAGTCCATAAATCAATAAATCTGTCGGTATATTTATTAAATCTGCCACTGCATCCATCTGCCAAACCATTTGTCTGCCAATCAATCCATTACGAGAAATAAACGAGCGTCAGTGAATCAACGGATCCATCAATCAAACTGACAATCACAGATCCGCCAAACATCCATCAATCATCCAACACCCAATATTCATTTAAGCCATTTAATCATCACAGCAAATGAAGCAACCAATCAGGTGAGCGGTCAATTAATAGATCAGTCAATTAGGGTCATATTGTCATTTCAGTGTTTATGCGGAGAAAGTTACGTGTATTCAGAGCCGGGTTACGCGCGCCCTCAAGTAGTTTTGCTGCGTGCTTGTTTCTTAAAATCACCTGCGTGTAATTCACACCAGTTTTTCTTGAATGGAAGCGTCCGAGGCGCCGGTTTTTTTTTGTTTTTTTTGTTTTTTTTTCAGCAGCGCCTGAAACACAAACACGGCTTCAAGAACTCAGTATTCAGTAGCGAATAAAATAGCACTTGATCCAGCGCATCCCGTTATCAGCACACCAGTCAAGTAATAAATCATTTAATTAATTAGATAAAGCAAGAAAGCAACCAATGAACAAATGATGATATTAATCGACCAACCAATCAGTAAATAGACCAGTCAGTGAGTCAATACACTAAACTAGTTTTCTGGCTGTGTTGTATATCTGTGTGTGTGTGTTTGTGTGTGTGTGTGTGTGTGTTTGTGTTGTTCCAGGAGAGAGGATGGTGTGGAACCTGATGCCCTTCACCACGAAAGATTTCTCCATCCGCTCTCTGGCTGACCGCATCAGCGACCTGAACCACCTGCTGTTCCTCTACCCCAGCCAGCCCAAAGACGAGGTGTTCTCCCGCTACTGCACGCCGCCCAACTGTACGCCACCAGCACTCTCACGCTATAACCACACACTCCTGCATTAATATCGTAGCTTCTATCGTAGCCTAGCTCGAAAGTAAAATGGCCTCTGCGCTAGTAGTCTGCGATACTAGTGTCAGTGGTGCAGCTGAAATTCTACGCAGCGCTAGTGCTAAAGTAACTCCTCTCAGCGTACGGTGTAGGGGCGACGTCGCACCCTGACTTACGATAGAACTTGCGTTCACGCGGTGTAGAGAATCACTGGATGTGTGTGTCGTTATTTTCCGCAGCTAAAGCGGTGGGGGACGGCTACGTCAAACCAGAGATCAAACAGGTGGTCAAAGTAGAGTGAGTATTTTCATTTTTATTTTTTTTCAACAGCAAATTTCGTTCCCAGTCAAAATTTGAATTATTTTCTTTGTTACGTTTACGCTAAGCAACACTACATAACGAACGTATGCTAGCCATCTAAGACTAGCTAGCATAACTAATAACCTAACAAATGCTATATTATAGCTAGCTGCGTGACTAATGCTAGCTAGAGAATTATTAAGTTATATTCTGATGTAAGTGGCAAAGAGACAAAATGCTTTTGTCGTCATGATGAAGGCACTGAAATATTTTTCTCCGCCCCTTATAGGTTCGCCTCGTCCAATCCTGAGCAGTCTCCTGGAAACCCCGCCTTCATGGACTCCTCCCCCACCATCACTCAGCCGGGCGGTTTCACTATCTACCCTTCCATGTGAATATACCTCTTAAATCATTTTTAACGCTAACTTTATATTATTGGACGCATCTTACTTTGACTTCCTGTTTCAAAAGGAAATTGAAACATCACTTTACGGAGTCATAATGAGACGAAGAAAGAAGTCACATGGGTGTCTTGCTTTCACAGTGTTAGCAACAAGGTTTTGTCTGTGTGTCTCTGTGTGTGTGTGTGTGTGTGTGTGTGTGTGTGTGTGTGCATAGCGGCGATCCGATCCTCGACGAAAGCGGGGATTTCGATCTGGACGAAACGATGGACATGGCCAGACAGGTGGAGGAATTCCTAAGCCAGCCTTCGGAGGCGCAGTGGAGCGGACAGCAGTCGTGACCTTTGAACTACACAGAGTGACCCCTGGGGTTGCATTCCATTTTTTCCGTCAGTGTTTTTTTTTTTTTTTTTTTAAACAAATGTGAACATGTTCGATAGCTCGCTAACGACTTTGCGATGTTATTTGTGACGCTGCTTCTTTGCATGATGACAATGTGTGCGTAGAATACAGAGCATTCGGAAAGTATTCAGACCCCTTCATTTTTTTCACATTTTATGCTTTATGCTAAAATGCGTTCATTTTTTTCCCCACACCAATCTACACTCCGTACCCCATAATGACAAAGCAGAAACCAGATTTGTGATAACTTTTGCAAATTTATCAAAAAGAGAAAACTGAAATATCACATTGACGTAAATATTCGGACCCTTTGCTATGACACTTGAAACTTAGCTCAGGCCCATTTCTCTGGATCATCTCTGAGATGTTTCTACACTTTGATTGGAGTCTACATGTGGCAAATTTAATTGATTGGACCTGATTTGGAAAGAAACACACCTGCCTATATAAGGTCTAACAGCTGAAAATGAATATAAGAGCAAAAGCCAAGCCATGAGGTCAGAGGAACTGCCTGCAGAGCTCAGAGTCAGATATGTGGTAGGCTACAAAATAATTTCTGCTGCGTTGAAGGTTCCCAAGAGCACAGCGGCCTCCATAATTCTTAAATGGATGAAGTTTGGAGCAACCAGGACTCTTCCTAGAGCTGGCTGCCTGGGGAGAAGCACCTTGGTAAGAGAGATGACCAAGAACCTGGTGGTCACTCTGATTGAGCTCCAGAGATCATGTGTGGAAATGGAAGAAACTTGCAGAAGGTCAGCCATCACTGCAGAGGGAACTGCATCACTGTAGAAGGAAAGCTGAATGCAGCAAAATACAAAGATATCCTTAATGAAAAGCTGTTCCAGAGCGCTCAAGACCTCAGACTTGGCTGAAGGTTCAACTTACAACAGAACAATGAACCTAAGCACGCAGCCAAGACCGATCTGGGCTTTATGGCTGAGAGGCCAGACCGAAGGTTCTCCTCAGTGCAAGACATATGGAAGTCTGCTTGGAATTTGCTCAGACTGTGAGAAACAAGATTCTCTGGTCTGATGAAATGAAGCTTGAACTGTTTGGCCTCAATTCCAAGCATCACCCCTGGAGGAACCCAGGCAACACTCATCACCTGCGCAATACCATCCCAGCGGTGAAGCATGGTGGTGGCGGCATCATGTTTTGGGGGTGATTTTCAGCAGCAGGGACTGGGGCACTGGTCAGGGTAGAAGGAAAGCTGGACACAGCAAAATATAGAGATATCCTTAATGAAAACCTGGACCTCAGACTGGGCCGAAGGTTCACCTTCCAACTGGACAATGACCCTAAGACAACGCAAGAGTGGCTTAGGGACAATGAATGTGAATGTTCTTGAGTGGCCTGGCCAGAGCCCGGACTTGAACCCAATCGAACATCCCTGGAGAGACCTCTGTACACCGATGGTTCGCGTCCAACCTGACGGATCTGAGAGAGAAGAATGGCATCGTACTCAAAAAGACCTGAAGCTGTAATTGCCTCCAAAGGTGCTTCAACTAAGTACTGAGTTAGGGATCTGAACACTTATGTCAATTTAATTTTTTTTTCCTTTTTAATACATTTGCAAAATTATCACATCTGGTTTTTGCTTTGTCGTTATGGGGTATGGAGTGTAGATTGATGTGAAAAAAAAAGTAAAGCATTTTAGCATAAAACTGCAACATAAAATGTGAAAAAAATGAAGGGCTCTGAATAATTTCTGAATGCACTCTGTCTGTTTTGCTCAGTTCTGTTTTGGGGTATGATGAATTAACCAGCCCTTAAAGCTAATGCTAATGCTAAATATTTTGGGCCCAATCTAGGTCATCAGTTTTTGAAAGCTAACAGGAAGTTGTACTGAGAAACGTCGTCTTGAATTTAAAGCTGAGAAAAGACAGGTACGATAGCGCTGGAACATAATACAACACTCACAAAAATCAGCAGCGCAGTTCTGGTGTGACTTTTTTTGATGGAAACGTAGTTGATCACTGAATAGCTAATATTAGCTAGTTAGCTAAACCGCTCTTTTTTTTTTTGGTTTTCGGGAACTGTGAGAGTCGAAATTCTCTTGGGAGAAATTGGGAAATTGGGAGAAATGGCGCATCAAAAAATCTGGTGTTCTTGTGTTTAAAAAAAAAAATGATAGAGAGAGCGTAGCTCCACCTTCTTGTTAGCTCGCACTATGGAAGTTCACGAATGTCCTCGGAATTGCTTTTTCGCATCATTTGCTAGCTCTTTTTCGCAAAAAACTAATTCTTCGGTCTGAGCGCTGATTAACACGTCAGTTAAATCCCACAATTCTAATCGCAGATACCAGAATCATTTAGAAAGTTACTGCTATTCAACATTCATGAAATATCGCATCATGATCATGTGACTCAACTCATTTTGCAACTCATTTGTTACAAATAGGTGTCAAAGTCTGTAATTTTTCTGCGTAACCTCCATTTCGTTCAGCGTAAGCGTTCCCGCACTTAAGAAGTGTCTGGATTCCTCAAAAAATACGATTCAATTCTAATTTAAGGTTTTCTTGTAACAGTGGGCCGGATTCAGAGTCGGCGAATTTCACGCAGGGAAAGTTCCTCGTATTCAGAGTCAGGTTACGCACGCACTTCTGAGCTGCCGAATCACCTGCGTGAAAAAAAAAAAACACTTGCCTTTAAAGCCCCGAATAAATCAGGGACAGAAGAATGAAATAATATACTAATTATAATATATGAAATTGAAGACGTATATGAAGAAGTTGAAATAAATCTAATAGGAGACGAGTTTATCGCCAATATCTCGCTGCATGAATAGAGCTATTTGTAATTCCCTGATTAATCGCTAGTTTAATTTCACAAAATGGCTTCCACACGCATTATTCAGCAGCACATAGAATAGCACTTGATCCAGCACAGACCATTATTATTATTATTATTATTATTATTATTATTTTATTTTTACATCGTGCTCAGACAATTACTTGTGCGCAACAACTTAATGAAAGTAATTCAAGTTCACTTTGCCTAGAAATATATTTTTAAATGCTTCTTTGTAGCCGAACACCATAAATCGCAAATTTTGGCTGCATCCAGGTTAGCTAAACTAATCTCCGATTAGCTGAGATCGATCCCGCTTAGCTAAAATCGACCCGCTAAAAACCCATCGAGCTCGATGCAGGCTAGCTAAAACATTTCCTGACATACCTACTGGCCCCAGTTGATCTCGAACTCCGGAGTCAAAACGCTAGCGTTAATCCACACAATACTGGATACAGTAATTAGGATGATTAGCGTCGGTCTTGCTGTGGGCTGTTTCGCTCTTTCCGTGCCTTAGTTGAGACGTGATCGAATGCCTTTCAGACCCGAGAAGTGCCCGAAACAGGAAGTGGACGTTAGAGCATAACCATCCCTTAAACCCGCACATGTGTGTTTTTTTTTTTTTTTTTTTTTTTTTTAACCAAAAAAAAAAAAAAAAAACACACACACACACTTTAGATTTGCTAAATATTAGGATGGAGACTTGTCTGAATTCTCACTACCTCTGATCATAAAGGACCTGAACCCGTTTTTCTTGCCTTATATTTCTTTATATATATATATAAATATATATATATATATATTTTCCCCCAGTGATGCCTTCTTTAACATTTGTAACTTTTACCCCAACAACCTCCTGACCTGTCATCAGGATCGCTAAGAAAATCTAGAAATTTCCTTAGTGCCCCAGTGATGTACTTTAACCATTACCTCACGAGTGTGTAACAGACCCGACAACCTGTGTGTGTCCCTGTGTAAATCTTTTATGACTTGTTTATCTAATTACACCCTTTACTCATTTGTTGCTGATATTTCTGTGTTTAGTGTCATATAAAAAAGCCATAACAAGCTGGAGACTGACCTTCATGCTGAATTTTGTTTATTACGATCATGCCCTTTTGCCTTATTCTTTAATACAAGTTTTAATGCACGATAACGTCCTAGTAAAGGCCATAACAGTCTCTAACGTTATCTTTATATCTTTTTTTTTTTTTCATTTTGTTTTATAGGTTTTTTTTTTATATAGTTAACTATTCACTTATGTTACTGTCATAGTAAAAAAAAAAATTCCGCAATGTCTTTTTTTTTTTTTTTTTATTAATTTTGTTACACACGCCCCATGGATTAAGCAAATGCACCCTTGTGGGAAATTTAAAAAAAAAAAAAAAAAGAATCATAAATGCATTTTTATCTCTTCACTCACATCATAACAAACTCCAGCTCGTGATTTTCTTTTTATATATATTTTTTTTTCCCTATTTTAAAATTGATGATATCCCCCTGGATTAGGTGACACTTTTTTTTTTTTTTTTTAAACATATTTTTCTTATTTTTTTTTTTTCCTCCTCATTTTGTCGCTGGTAATAAGGAAAGCAGTTTTACACTTTTTTTTTTTTCTCACCCAAAACGCTTGTTTATATTTTAAAAGTCTCGGTCTCTGTTATTCATTTTGCTTCATTAACTTCAGATTAGGAACTCAGGAAAACATGCCAATTATAGAGAGAATATTTACAAAATTATTATATACTTATGAATGTTATCTATGAGAAATAGTTACTCCCACATTAAAAAAAAAAAATACTGTTTTTTTTTACTTTTTTTTTTTTTTTTTTTTAAAGTTACCTGATATTTGGCGCTAGAATGCCGTCTGCAGTAGGCATGTGCCGATATTACGTTTTACAGTTTACGATGATGTATTGACTATGTCTTTATCAGTAGCTGTTCTTATTGGTCAGCGTTTTAAGTGTACGTGAATTACTCAGGATTTGGCTTTGTCGTAAGCTTCCTGTGCATGTGACACTGGTTTACTCCACAATCGCTCACTAGCTTCGTAGCTCAGTTGAACGGAACTGTAGCAGAGATAATCTTTAAAATATCTACGATAGTAGTATTACGAATGCCAAATATCGCAATGTAACGTCTAAGTGGTGGGCGTTGGTTCAGCGTTTTGGTTAGCAATAATTTTATCAGCTTTGGTTTAGTGGTTCGATCAGCTGTGAATCACTGAATCGATACGTTGTACAGCTGAGGTGTGGCTCAGTGAATTGGTCACCTGTGATTCAGTGGTCAGTTGAGTGACTCCTTGGTTTATTAAATGAATCATCACCCATTAGTCAGCTGAAGGTCTTTGAATCGTTATGCTGCGGCTCACCGAATCAGTTACAGATGACTCATTAATTTAATCAGCTGTGGCTTATTGAATCAGATGATAGTAGCATATTGAATCATTCAGCAGTAGCTCATTGAACTGTTAGGATGTGGTTCATCGAATAAATTAAGGGTAACCCATAAATTGATCAGCTGTGGCCCATTGAACCAGTCGACATTAGCTCAATGATCAAGGATGACTTATTGAATCAGTCAGCTGTGACTCAGTCAGTCAACATTGAATCGGTCAGCTCTGGCTCATTGAATCAGTCAGTTGTGACTCATTGAATCAGTCAGCTGTGACTCATTGAATCGGTCAACTCTGGCTCATTGAATCAGTCAGCTGTGACTCATTGAATCAGTCAGCTCTGGCTCATTGAATCGGTCAGCTGTGGCTCATTGAATCTGTCAACTCTGGCTCATTGAATCAGTCAGTTGTGACTCATTGAATCGGTCAGCTGTGACTCATTGAATCAGTCTGAATTATTGAGTATCGGCACATGCCTCGTGTCTATGCGTAACATCTCATAAGTGTCCGTGTGAATAATCTCTTACAGCATGTCATGATTTGTTAGTGTGTGTATCCGCTGCAGTATTCCTGTTCCTGACCGGTGCTGTTATGTCGTACGGCTCCCGTGTGCCTCTCTGTTAGTGATTTCTGTTTTATTAATTAAAAACGGATCCTGACGTCTGCATTCACACTCTGATGCGCTTTACTCGGCTCCTCTCCTTTTTTCTTTGTTAGATGTTAAGTGTGTATTTGATGTAACTTGGGAGACAAAAGATGGTAATAAAGTTTTATAAATATTTTACCCATTAATGTTACTGATTTTTTTTTAAAATGTTTATTGCCACTTGAAAGTTAGTATTAATTGTGACAGCTCACATCATGGTGACGTAATCTAAATAATCTTTTTGATGAAAAAATGACCAGAAAAGCAACGTCTTGACGTTATGAAGGAAACGAAGTGATGCATCTCAACAGCTTTCTGACAGGAGTAAGTATAATTGTGTGAATTATTACTAGTGTTACTATCATTCATGGTAGTAAATTTGATTAGTTATCAGTATACATGGCTTACAGATGAGAAAATAAAAATTGTACCTAATTTCACTAATAATATTTTCTGCTTAAAACTGTTTTACAGCAACCGAGTCTCCGAGCAGTTCCCTTTAACTCAAAAATCGACATTTTCTAGTTAATTTATTTGACTTTGTGCCTCATCAAATGTCTAGCATCATCATGAAACATAACTCTTTGGAAAGCTCAAACAGGCATGAGAAGTTCACATTCTCCAGCAGTTCTGCTGTGATCATTTGTGTTCTCGACGGGAATCAGAAGATCCCCGAGTTGTAGGAGGAAAAAAAAATTTGCCAACATCCAAACACATCATTCGGATGTGAAAGGAAAACCAAAAGAAGACCTGAAAAAGGAGACCTTTCGAGGAATAAAAGTGGAATAGAGGTCCACGTTTGGATCACATTCAGAAATATTATTGCAGTGGTTTCCACTATCGATATTTTACACAGTTTTGTTACTAAGGATAATGTTGGATCATCTGTGACACCAAACTCACACTAAACTCACTGTCATGTTGGTCTCAGGATTTTGCAGTAAGGGTGTGCAAACTTTTGTACTCCACTGTAACTATATTATGGTAATTGTAGTATAATAATACTGCTGCTACAGTATTATCAACATTATGCTCTCTGTAGAGAAGCCTTTAAATTGGACACATTGCGCATGCGCACGGCAGATCCGGCTCTGTGGCGCTCATACTTTCACTTTCACTTTGTTGTCCTGAGAAACGAAAACATAAAAAAAAAAAAAACTACTAAAGTAAATATGAACTATAGACGGAACTTACTAAAGAAAAAAAATACAAAGATTTTGAATATAAAAAAGTGTATAACACAGACAGCTGCTGTAGTGCCGTCGCCGAAATGACGTCATGACGCCGTCGCGTCAAACCCGGAAGTGTAAATAAGGAAGAGCGGATATTTTTGTCGCTAAACTTGATGTGCTGTTTTAATTGGGGGTGATTAATGAATGAATGAATGAGTTTTACAGTAACTTTGCAGCCATGGTGTGTCTGTCTCGCGGTGTTTGTGTTATGTGTCTTCTCGGGAGTGGCGTAATGGCGGCGCTAACAGCACGAGCGCTTCTGCCCGGTAAGCGGAAATAACGGCATTTCACTAACATTCCAGTTGTTATTAATGTTTTATTAATGACTAGATTACATCAAACAAACAAAACAAACAAACACGCAGCCAAAAGTTGGTGAACAGTAGGACAGCACGTGTAGCCACGCCCACAAGCGCTTTGAGTTCTGGATTGTGATTGGTCAGAAGGAAGGCGTTGATTAATTTTCTATAACAGCAGCTCTGACAATAGTGCAGCAGCTGTACATCACAGATTTATATTAATACACTCATCGTTTCTTTACATAAACAGATTAAAAATGTTGATAATTCGTGAGGAGGTGTTTATTTAACACTTAGGGAAGGAGTCTCCAGTGTCAGTGCTGTGTAACAGTCAGAGGTAAAGCTGTAGGTAACTTGAGTTTTTCTTTCAGAGGAGACAGAGGAGTTTCTCAGTAACCAGACAAGCTGTGTTTTTTTTGTCTTATTAACTTCAAGAGAGAGACAAAGACTCAAACTTTCTTGTGTGTGTGTGTGTGTGTGTGTGTGTGTGTGTGTGTGTGTGTTGGTACAGGAATGGCGCATGACGTGTTCCTGGCTCTCTGCGCCGTAGCTCTGAGCGTCGCCGTCGCTCTCTGTGGTGAGTGTGTGACGGGAGGCAGGCGCAGTGTGTTCAGCGTCGTGCGTCACTACCTGTCCGTCAGGTGCGCGAGTCGAGCGGGGAGACGGCAGAGAGACGCGCTGGAGAGAGACACACTGAGTGTACGGAGAGTGCAGGAGGAGACGCTGCTCAGACGGCTGAGAGACAAGAAACACGCACGCTATGGACTCCAGTATCACTTCGGTTCTATCACAGGTTTCACACACACTCACACACACACACACACACACACATAGCGTATCAGTAGATCAGTCGGTTATCAACATACAAAATCTATAACAAATTTGTTATACAGTGGCTTGTGTAAGTTTTCACCTCTTGAACTTTTTGTTACAACCTGAAACTGAAATCTAAACAAAATAGACCATAGTATTGAATTGGGGGTGAAGGTGCTTCCGCCACCATGCTTCATTCTGTCTTGGTACTTTAATTGCATGCAGGTCAATTAGATTCAGCTGTCTGTATGAAATTTATTTTTAGCTGCCATAGTATGATGGGGTTTCACACCAACTGGTCAGGGGATAAAGGGGATGTGAATACTTATGCAATCACAACTTTTACATTTTTTTAATTTGCAAATAATTTTGCAAACTGTTTTCTCCTGTAAATAAGACGAAAAAGGTATCAATCTGAATCTTTAATATTCCTCTCAGAAGCCACGGATTTCCGAAAGCGCCACCCCATCACCACGTACGATCATTATGAGGAGCTCATACGGCGAGTCGCCTCCGGAGAGGAAAACTCTGTCGTCATGGAGATGCCCATCCTTACGATGACCTCAGGGTCATCAGGATCCAGCAAGATGCTCCTGAACACCAAAGAAGCCAACAGTGACTACTTCTTACAGGGCGTGTCAGTGTGTGTAGACATCATGAGGAAGTCTTTCCCGGCTACGATGAGTCTCCAGACGACCCTCAGACTGTTTTACCCAGAGGCTGAACGTTACTCTGAGGCAGGACTTCGAATCGTAGCGACGCCATTTTATTCCGAACACGCACACCACCTCTGCACGAGTCCCACCGCCATCTTACAGGTAGAGTTAGAAACATACGTTAACAAATTTATACCATTTCACTGCAGACCAGGAATGGTTAAGTATGTACGTGTGTGTACGTGTGTGTGTGTGTGTGTGTGTGTGTGTGTGTGCGCGTGTGTGTTCATTGATTTGTTCTGTAGGTTCAGAATGAGCGCGATGCTCTGTACCTTCACCTGCTCTTCGCCCTGAGGGATCGTCATGTCGGCATCCTGGAGTCCAGGTTCTCATCCGCGGTGTTTGACGCCTTCAGACTCCTGGAGGTTAATAATTCATCCTTTTTTATAATACGTTTATAATACATTAGTTAAAAGCATATCACAGTTTTAATCTTCTCGGAGAAATCACTTGAGAAAAAAATCTTTAGCTAATTCAAAAAGTTCAGTTTAGTTTGTGTATTATAGCTATTTACGTGCCGTGCCCAATGTCCAAGTCCCTGTGAATGAACTGTTGCTATAGAAACAATAATATATTATTAATATGTGATTAATTCAATAATTATCCAAGTATGTGTAATAATTGACCTATAAACGACACAGTGTGTGATTGACTAGCCCCTGTAATTTTTTTTTTTTTTGACCGCAGGAGCATTGGGAGGAGCTGGTTGACGACGTGGAATTGGGTCGGATCAGCTCCAGGCTTCTTCTGGATGTTCGGGTCAGGTCGGAGCTGGAAAAGCGAACGAAGCCGGATCCTGTCAGAGGTGCCGAACTCAGGACTGCCATCGCCGAGGGCTTCGAAGGCGTCGCTCTCAGACTGTGGCCTCATCTACACCTGATTCACACCGTTGACTCAGGGCCACATCAGATTTATGGAGAGAGTCTCAGACAGCACTACTGCAGGGGCGTGCCCTTCTATTCTCCGCTCTACGCCGCCTCAGAAGGTCATTTCATCTCAAATTATGTTTGTGTAGACAAGCACCGGTCTCTGCACATTTAGGACAAAAAGGACAAGACAATCTGAAAACAAACTGGTACTGCATGGGAGTATGGTGGTATATGGTGTAGTGTAGTATGGTGAAATGCAGTGGAGGATGGTGTGGTGGAGTGGAGTGTAGTGTAGTGTAGTATGGTGAAATGCAGTGGAGGATGGTGTGGTGGAGTGGAGTGTAGTGTAGTGTAGTATGGTGAAATGCAGTGGAGGATGGTGTGGTGGAGTGGAGTGTAGTGTAGTGTAGTATGGTGAAATGCAGTGGAGGATGGTGTGGTGGAGTGGAGTGTAGTGTAGTGTAGTATGGTGAAATGCAGTGGAGGATGGTGTGGTGGAGTGGAGTGTAGTGTAGTGTAGTATGGTGAAAT
>CM074927.1:1181159-1202529 GCA_037576815.1 Pangasius larnaudii
TATAGTGGAGTATTGTGTAGTACTGAGTCGTATAGTGGAGTATTGTGTAGTACTGAGTCTTATAGTGGAGTATGGTGTAGTACTGAGTCGTATAGTGGAATATTGTGTAGTACTGAGTCTTATAGTGGAGTATGGTGTAGTACTGAGTGGTACAATGGAGTATGATGTAGTACTGAGTCTTATAGTGGAGTATGGTGTAGTACTGAGTGGTACAATGGAGTATGATGTAGTATGGATTCATATAGTGGAATATTGTTTAGTAGAGTGGAGTGTGTATAGTGGAGTATGGTGTAGTACTGAGTGGTACAATGGAGTATGGTGTAGTATGGATTCACATAGTGGAGTGTTGTAGAGTGTAGCGTGGTGTAGTACTGAGTCGTACAGTGGAGTATGGTGTAGTATGGAGTGATATAGTGGGGTATACTATGCTACACTATACTATACTATGCTATACTATACTATACTATACTATACTATACTATACTATGTAGTATGAGTGTGTGATTAAGCAGTGTAGGCGATTGAGCTCACACCTCGGTCTCTGTCTCAGGTCTGATTGGAGTGAATCTGTGGCCGCTTCAGGACAGGAGACGTTACCTGCTCTGTCCTCGCTCCATGTTCTTCGAGTTTCTACCAGAGGAACATTTAGACGCACAACACACACTCAGCACACTCGACACACTGCTCATGGACGAGGTGGAGGAGGGGAAGAACTACGAGCTGATCGTCACCAACGCCTCGGGACTGTTCAGGTACTGCAGATGTAACGCAATATCTGGATCTGTCCTTTTTAGTTTCTAATTAAATATGAACTCTACCACTCTCTGCTCCTGGAAAACACTGGAAAACTAAAAAAATTAACAAAATGTGTTATTTCTCACTGAACACGCAGTTTTGTTTTGTTTTTTCTGTAGGTATCGCCTTGGAGACGTAGTGAAAATGGTCGGGTTTCACAATCAGTGTCCGGTGGTGGAGTTTCTTTACAGGTCTGTGTATAAAACACACGCACACACACACACACACACACACACACACACACACACACAGTGAGTCATAAAGATGTCTTCTCAGCTGTTTTATGTATTAATCATTTTGTCATCAAGTATCGTAAGTTTTGGCACCCGAGACATTTCACAGCTCATTGGAGGTCGATGAGCCTGATGTGAGTCCACTAACCTAAGTGTGTGTGTGTGTGTGTTGCAGACCCAGTGAGACGCTAAACGTTCGAGGTGAAAAAGTGAACGAGGCCTTGTTTTTAGCCGCTCTGAAGAAAGCGGTGACACAGTGGCCCGGCGCTAAACTGGTGGATTACTGCTGTGCTGAGAGTGGGATTCTGGGTAATGATGGAACATTGCATGATGCTAAGATGGCTATATATTTGCATTAGCTACATTGTTAGCCTCATAGGTCCAGTGCAAAAAACCAAAGATACCGATCCATAGAATAGCCAAGAACAGGAAACAACGTCCAAATAAGGAAAGTGGAAACCATGCTAATTCTGACACAAAAAAAGGTTTGGAATTGGAGAGGATGTGACATCACTGACCTGTTTCTCATGAAGGAACCTAAATTTACTTTTATTTGACTCTTTGTTCACCAACAAACATGATAGCAGAAAGAAGGAACGATACAAACTTCCGTACGTTTGGGGAAGACTGCGTATCCAGGTGCACGCTCATCTTTTTCGAATTCGTCACCGACCGCGTGGTCTGGCTGGTGTTTTTTACTACTATTTTTACTACTTTGTCGGTAATTAGCTTGCGTGGATGTTAGACAATGTTCCCAGGACTAGGAACGCAAAACACAGTGCAGTACAGCACAAAAAGCAAACTCTAACTCTAATGCTAGTACATCGCATTTAAGCACTTGAACATGAAGATACTAGCTAGAATAACGTTCTGTGAGAGAACTTCACACCTCAGATGTGGTTTTGTCGAGACTGCAAACATGACGCTTCATCACCAGCGAGGATAAAGATGATGGCTCCATCACAGCTGTGATCGTTTTGTGTTTGTCGTGTTGCAGGAGACTCGTCAGGAGGAGCTCAGCCTCATTACCAGGTGTTCCTGGAGCTGCGAGGTGTCAGGAACCTCACCGAGGAGCAGCGGTATAAGGTCAGATTAAACATGATGCGGTAGATTCTCCACTTATCCAATCGTCCTGCGCACTAGAGGGAGAGAGTTCAGAAGAAAGCGGAAGCTCTGATTTTAATGGAGTGTGTGTGGAAGACGAAAAGGGTCAGACGGCGTGCAGAGTGTGTGGGAGTCCAGTTCGGGATTCGGAATCACGGACATGACAAAGCAATAAAACACTCAGGGACGTGCTGTTATAGGAAATTAATCAAGTGATAACAGCGACACCTCTGGTTGATTATTTTCCCATAACAGCACACTCCATGTGTTTCATTCCCTATTATTAGACACTTGATGCGTTTTAAAGGAAGTACTGTATAACTGAGGTTTGTTAATAGTTATACTCGTTCTTCTTGTTCTCTGTCTCTCTCTCTCTCTCTCTCTCTCTCTCACTCTCTCTCACTCTCTCTCTCTCACACACACAGTTGGACGTGTGTCTGCAGGCCGACTGCGCCGTCTACAGGTCGTTCCGGTTCAGAGGCAGCATTGGACCAATGAAAGTGCAGCTCGTTAATGAGGGGGCGTTCCGAGAGCTGAAGAGTCACATGATCTCCTTCTGCCACACCTCCACCAGCACGTTCCAGATGCAGCGCGTCATCCGCAGGAAGGAGTACGCCGACTTCCTGCTGAGGAAAACCGTTTCCTGATAACGCAGCATGGCATCATGGGAGAGACGGAGTACACACTCGGACTGACACACAATGTAAACACACACAATGTAAAAAAAGAAACAGCGCCGCAATGCTTTCTGGGTAAATTGTGCTCCTGATGTCACTCTAAAGTCATGTCGACTGATGAAACTGGGTGAGAAGGCAAGAGGACAGAGATTACGGTTTTAATAAACAGTTTACAGAAATGCTTATAATTTATAATGTAAACAAAAAGAGATGCGCGCGTACAACCTGGCTGCAAAAAGACGCGAGTAGCCTAGCAACCTGACGCTACATGGTTATAATCTGAAGAGCATATCAAGAATTTTATTTAGGAATCTGATTACAGTTAGCTAAGCTGCTAATGTTAGCTAAAAGACAGCGAGCGCTATTCAGCTAAACACTTTCAAATGGTGTAACTCTAGAAGATTCTTATAGCTTGGCGTCCTGTCAGTGGCTAATTGATGCTAAGCTGTTTGTACTAGTTTGTACTAGTTTATCTCAAATCTCTCAGCTTTGTTGTGTTTTGGACAAGACGTAAAGCTTTACGATTACAACATGGAGGACGTCGTCATGGCACTGAAAGTCGAGCTCCTGCCCAAAGAGACGGCGTAAACTCACTCGTAAGCTGAAGAACGTTAGCTATGTTACAGGAAACTCCTCAGTGAGAAGAAGTTACTTGAACTAGATGCTCATGTAGATGATCTAGGTGGGTTTATTTAAGCAATATAAATGAGGCCATGTTAGCTAGCTAGCTAGCACTCTAAGCCCGTTAAATTCTTAGCCGGTTCACTGATATGATAGTTAGCTGCTTAGCTGGGATGAAACGAGCGCCGCAAAGACGGAGCTCCTTGGATCCTGTCAGTAATCAGGTCTTGGAAAGGCGTCCGATGAAAACATGACCGTGTTCATGAACGCTTTTAGAAAACAAATTCTAGCTTTGCTCTTAAAAAAAACACACACACACACACACACACATATATATATATATACACTATAAGGGAAAAAATAAAAATGAAATAAAAATGAAATAAAAGGGAAAACAGGTGTGTGAAAGAAAAAAGAAAGACAAAGAACAGATGAAGTGTGTGTGTGTGTGTGTGTGTGTGTGTGTGTGTGTGTGTGTGTGTGTGTGTGTGTGTGTGAGAAACTTGTTTCTCCAGCAGATGGTGCTGCAGTGTTTCTCGCTACATTCAGGACAAGTACAACAGACTTCTTCTTCTTCTTCTTCTTCTTCTTCTTCTTCTTCTTCTTCTTATTATTATTATTATTATTATTATTATTATTATTATTATTATTATTATTATTATACAGAACACTCGTACGTGTGTGTTCACGGAGGATATTTTATTTTGGATTTTACTTACGCCGGAAACGTCAAAAGTGTGTTTTGTAGCACCTGAGACAAAATAGCAGAAGCACTGCCTCTGCAGAGCGCCGAAAATGACGAGGAGAAAAGAGAAAGAACGAGGGGAAAAAAAGAGGGTAGAAACGACCGAGAGGATGTGTGGGGGAAATAAAGAAAAGAGAAATAAAGACAGCAAAATACTGGACGGAAGAAAGAAATATAAAATGGAAAGGAGGAGTGAGGCAAAGAAGGAAAAGGAGAGAAATGAAAAAGAGAAAGGTAAATAAAAGAACCTAAAAAATAGTTTAAAAAAAACCCAGAAAGATGCATGAAAAGAAGATAACAAAAGAAGAAGAAGAAAAGAAAAACTGTAAAGAAAGTTTGAAGTAAAGAAGGAACGATGAAAAATCTAGAAGGAAATATAATGAGAAAGAAATAATGGATAGATGGGTGAGAGAAATAAAAGAAATGTAAAAACAAAAGAGTGCAGGAAAGACAAGAGAAAGGACGAATGAACGAATTAATAAGAGAAAGAAAACATTCGCCAAGTGCTGTAAGAGGAATAGGACACTTTGGGATGTGCTGTTAAAGGAAAATAATCAACATCAGTGTGGTTACAGTAATTCCGTTTCAACACACACACACACACACACACACACACACACACACTGATTGATTATTTTACTGTAACTGCACAACACACACACACTGTTTTATTCCTTACTTACTGTAACGTAGAGCAAATTACTGCACGTACAACCTCATGGAAATTTCTAGAGATATCAATTACATGGTATGCAAAGACACACACACACACACACACACACACACACACGCTGGCTCTTATTTGATCTCTCCGATGTGGCCCCACTGGGATTCATTACATTTCCCTCCATTACTTTATTAAGTGCTTTATTATTAAACTTTCGATGATACGCACTGAAACTGACCCCACAGCAGACGGCTGCTGATACCAGTGTTGGATAACACACACACACACACACACACACACACGCACCATACGGCAGGTAGGTATCCTGCCGAAGCCAGTTAAACCCATCACACACATTTTGAAATATAAAAACTACTCTGACACACACACACGCACACACACACACACACCACCAATGCTGAGGCAGCTTCAGACTGGGTCCATGTGAGGATTATTTGAGTTATGGTGCTTACAGTTATTTGACTGATCACTTAAATTGATTGACTTTAATTCAAACCTCAATAACTCAAAAAGTCACCTATAAATAAAAAAAACTTGAGTCCAACAACTTCATTTCTATAACTCCATATAACCCCGAATATACAAAATATTAGAAATAATGAGTCTAATATTTGAATTGAAGGATTATGTTTATAAAATAAAGTCTACCGAAGAGGTGCGTGGAATAGCTGTAGAGTCAAAGAGGTCCCTGACTGCAGAAAGTTTACAAGTCCCATGTCACGAAAGAAAGAAAATAATCCAACCCCATGTCAGGAAAGACAGCTCCCAATTTATGAAAGACAAGTCCCATGTCAAAGTCAAGTCCTAACTCAAGTCTCGGAATTCAAAAAAGAAACAAATTCCCAACTCAAATCTGGAGTCAAGAAAGTCAGGTACCAATTCAAGTACCAAAGTCAAACCAAGTGAAAAAAAAAATTCAGTCCCCATTCAAGAAAGACAAATCCCAAGTCAAGTCCTAAGTCACTAAAGACAAGACCCAAGTGAAGAAAAGATTATGTTTATAAAATAAATCTGCACAGAGAAATATTTTTTAGAGTTAAAGGAGCTTTTGGCTACAGCAACTTTAAGTCGTCACGATATTCCAGAGATGTCTTCCTGCTACTACAGAGCCGTTTTCAACATTTCGTAAGACCTCTAGAATCCGTCTGTAAAATTCATAAAATTGTATTCATAAAATTGTGTGTGTGTGTGTGTGTGTGTGTGTGTGTGTGTGTGTGTGTGTTTTACCCCTCATATGACTCTCTCCATGTGGAAAGTGACAGATGGTAAAGGAGAGATGAAGAGGGAAACTCGACACACGTAGCATGACACCGGATCCAAAAAAAAAAATCAACAAGTTCTTCTGACATAAAGCGTGTGTGTGTGTGTGTGTGTGTGTGTGTGTGTGTGTGCGCGTGTGTTTTGAACCCTTCTCTGGGCATGTGGAAGTGTATGACCTCTCACTGCACACAATACGAAACCACACAGAGTCACACACTTCCTCACACACTGTCAGCCTGTGCGGATTGACAGTAAATGACACATCCGAAGCCTACAGGGGACACTGTCAAGGGGACGAGCTACTAACGAGTGATGTCTTAAGTATTAACACTTCAGTCTTAAGTCCCAGGTCAAGAAAGACGAGTCTTAATTCAAGAAAGACGAGTTACACTTTGTTCCAACTCAAGTCGCAGGTCAGGACAGAAAAGACTCAAGTCAAGAAAAAAAAACAAAAAAAAAAAAAACAAGTCCCAAGTCAACTCAGATCCAACAAAAGTCCAAATTCAAGTCTCAAGCCAAGAAAGATGACAAGTTATAGCTGAACGACAGTTATAGCTGCTATAAGGTAAGAGATAACAGAAACTTAACGTCTCAAGGACGTTCCACAACCTTAAATGTATCTAAAAACATTTTAAAAAAAGTATGACGTTGTTCTTTAATAAATATAAAACTAGCACTCGTTGCCACGTAGCTGTGGTGTAAGAGGAATAAAACACTCAGGGACGTGCTGTTACAGGAAAACATTAACTCAGTAACACAGAATCACCAAAATAATAATAATAATAATAATAATAATAATAATAATAATAAAACTGCATTAAAGTGCTATTCAATATTAATAAAAAAAAAAACATTATGTGACAATAAGACAAAAACTGATTACTCAGTAAAAATGATGCATTTATTCAGGGACAAACTTTAATTTTTTTTTTTTTATTATAACAAATTTTTCTTTTTTGTTTGTTTTTTTTTGTTTTTTTTACATTTCATGCTCAAACCAAAGATAATGCTTTTTGGGGGGGAGGAGGGGGGAGGGGTGGGGGTGGGGGAGATGCTCGTCATGCAGAACGGACCTACAGAGTATATACGCTTTCTCTGAGAGTAAATATGCGAAAGATGTAAATACCGTCGGGTTTATGTTACAGTCACATGGAAACACCGCCATGATCGTAAGAGACAGGGATGACGTTCATCATCAGGCAAAATAATAATAATAATAATAATAATAATAATAATAATAATGATTCAAGTATTCGATGGTGTAGTGTGTCACATCGCTATATTTTTAAAAAAGAATCCTTAGAGTAATTCTGTTTTGTGCAGAATTATTGTTAAATGTTCATTTTATATATATGTGAAATATACTATATATATATATATGTTTCAGATAGTTAATGGGGAATTCAAATAAATAAATAAATAAATAAATAAATAAATAAATAAATTGTACTGATTAATTAAATGAAAGTTCACATTTTAAAGGGAATTAATCACATTAGCTGCGTTGCAGTCACATTCAGGAAAAAATCTCAGAATTATTCGTACAGCAGTAACAAAATGTGGTTAAAAAGAGATTTTTTTTAAAAAATGTTTTTATAGAAATAAGCGTTTAAGGGTTTTTTTTTTTCCTGACTTATTTTTGAAAAATTCAGATGAACTTGTATTGAATTGCAAAAACCACTTGAAAACTGCCCAGAGTGCCCTGTGCGTGTGTGTGTGTGTGTGTGTGTGTGTGTGTGTGTGTGTGTGTGTGTGTTGCGTAATGCCCACTATTCCTGTCGTTCTTTCACCAAGTTCTCGCTCACCACTAACAATTTCTCATGAATCATTCATGAGTGTAAAATACACACTTAGGCAAATGTGAAACAGTGTATGCTGCAGCATCACACACACACACACACACACACACACACACACACACACACACACCTCTGTAAGACCTTTACAGTAAAAAGAAAACCAAAAAAAAACCCGATGCAAGGTTTCAGTTATTAATATAAAGTCTTACATACTGCATCATACCATTAATGAAAGAAATGTTATGTTGTTGATCTGCGAGTAGATTTTAAACCATGACCGAAGAGTCTGGGAGCTTTTTGTGTGTGTGTGTGTGTGTGTGTGTGTGTGTGTGCTGAAATTCTCAGAAATGATTCGTTTTAAGAAAAGCAGTCTAACAGTGCACATGCTAAATTTTGCGAAGTCCTTCCCTTCAAACATTCATAATGTGAACACATTTCACTTGATACCTTTTCCTTAGGAAAAAAGAACGATAAACTTTACCATGCATGAAGGTAAGAAGAAATACAGAACAGAGATTCTACCAGGAAAAAAAAAAAATATATATATATATATATATAAGTTTAGGATGCATCTAGTATGATGCGTCTAGTCTGGAATAACTCGAGCGAATGCTACTGTCAAAATGCTACACGGTGGATTGTTTACGTCGGCAATCCACTTTATTTTATAAAATGCCCAAAAAAAGGTTTCATAAACACCCTGATAGTTCACCACGGCAAACACAATCGAGTCCAAAAGTCTGGCTCCAGTTAACACTCCTCATCATCCTTCACTAAAATATGTGGCGGTCTGGGAAAACCCTTCAGTTTGGACCTCTTTTACTTTCTATAGTTCTGAAAAGTTGTTTTTTTAAAAAAAAAAAATGAAATAGCATTTTAAATTCCTCTAAAAGTCAAAACTTACTTAACTTCTGTTAAGTTTAAATGAGGTCTCGCATCAGTCTCTGTCTCATCACCTGAGGTAAAAATCACCTATGGTGTTTGAACACGAGCCTCATCATCGTCTCTTCACTCCACTGAGCTCAGTTCACGCTAATAATCTCTGATTGCCTTGTTAGCTACATTTCTTGTCCTTGTATTCGGTCATTTTAAAGTCAGTTTTAAAACTCTGTCGTCTCTACTGGGTGTGTAAGCGCTCTTCTTTGTTTTGATGATGATGTGAGCTGACAATTTAACATCCGATATCTGATCTGATTGCAAACATGTCGCTACGGTTACGGAACTGTCCAACAACAGGATCTTTACAAGAAGATGCCAAGGAAATAACCTGAATAAAAACATTTCGCCGAAATACACTCACGCTTTCTTAAACTATTGATACCAAAGTAGATTATTGAATACGTGCAGGATTCCACCGCAGCGACATCTGATGGGTTTTCTCAGACTGCCGCACGTATAATCAGTACAGTGTCTTCTTATTGGCTAGAAACGTTTAGGATACGATAATGTGAAATGTACAGAGTACTAATGATTCTTCTCAGATGAGAACCTCTGGACTCCGACTTTTGGACCCGACTGTGCGTAATTTCAAAGGCAAGCTATTCATGTGGTATACTGAGTATTGATTGAATAAATAAGGAATAATGCACAATCAACATGCGTCTTGCATAGTTATTAAGTTATTTGCACGGGCGGGACGGAAAAGACAATCCCTTGTCAAAAAAAAAAAAGATCACTGCAAACATTTTGGATATACTTTCTTTAGAGTCTTGGATTAGTCCATCAGGTCGAGGCACCAGGAAGTTTCAGAGCCGCTACTTTCGTTTTGAGTCCCAACATCAGGCCTCGTAGATTCTGATTCTGTTGAAGTCTCGATGTCCTGGTTTTCCGCAGATCCGTCATCTGCTAGCAGGCACTCGCGACTTGTGTGTCCCACTTTGCTCAAATCTGACAGCAGGACAGCGTCTTCCCGGTCCTCACTGACCTCTTCCACAACTGTGTCTGGAATGTCACTATCCAATTCCAGATTTGGTTCGCTAGTGGCCGGAGGATTGTGGTGGATCGGATTTGTGCGATTAGCGATTAGCAGGGAGTGAGTGGATGTTGGAGCGCTGGAAAGTAAATGAAGATTTAAAGAGACTTGGTTTGGTTTGTCCCGGTTGAACAGAACGGGCTGAGAGCGACTGATGTTAGCGAGGGTGTCGTGATCCTGACCTGCCGCTTCCTGTTTCTTGTATCCTTTTGCTGGATAGAAGGAGGAAGTGGACGTGTTAATGTTAATTAAGCTTGATTTACAGGAAGCAGGATCACAGGTGCTGTTAGGATCAAGTTGTCGGAAAACTTCAGGTTGTGCGGGCGCACCTGTCCGACCTCCACCTGCAACACCATGATCACAGATTGGTTAAGGTTTGGTGGTATAAGCTGGGTTAGCTCTACATGGCTAGCTGTTAAGCTAACTAATAATAGCTAGCTCTAGTTCTATAAGTTGCTGATTTTTTTAATTCTTTTGATTAGATTAGATTTAGTAGCTGCTTTGGTCAGGATTCACTGGGCACAAGGCAGGAATATACCTTCGATGAGAGAGTACATCAAACACTCACTTTCAAGTTAGGCTAATTTAAGGTGCTGTTTTTAAGGGTGGGAGGAAACCAGAGAACCCCGAGGAAACCCACAATGACAGACAGGGCAGATTATATGAAACTCACCACAGACAGAAACCTGAGCTCAGGATGGAACCCTGGGCCCCAAAGATGTGAGGCAATAACAGTATCTACCACCCTTTTGTTTGATCTTAGCTAGTTTAATGTAACCTTCTCAAACTAAGACCACAAATACAACTTTACACAAAAAAAACACTCAGTGGCCATTTTCAGTCACACAAGACCAGGGTACTGTCAAAATGAAAGGTAGAATCTTAAACCCCTTCAAGATAATGATTCAAACAACAATAAATTTGAAATGATTGTTGACAAAAAGGTGTAAATAATGTGTGGTCTTTGGCTCTAATTTTTTTCAGGTCATTACAAATCAGAAGCCACGTGTCCTATATCTGTGCAATCTTCAGTGCTTACACCAACAGGCTTAATCTGATGGGCTTCTGACCAATCAGAATCAAGAATTCAACAGCATTGGGATTTAAATATACTGTAGGATAATGTACAACTGTTTGTTTGGACATACCCATTTCTGACGTGTGGCTCCATGCGCTTGCCCCGACATGGACGATCTTCTCAGACCCAGCGTGATCAGCCTGAAGATGATGATGTGGATGATAAAGGCCTTGAGCTTCCTGATGAGAGTGCACGCCGGTGGTGTATGCCGCAGTGTTTGTGTGCATCATGTGCACTCCGTAGGGGTAGGAGGACATGGAGGTGGTGTAGTGATGAACTGCTGCTTGTGCTTGTAGAAGGTGCATCATGTGATGCAGGTCCTTCGTTAGCTGAGACACTTCTTGGTTTAGGCTGACCATCTAGAGTTGGGTGAAGAAAGAAAATAGACTTTAATATCAACCGTGGCTCGGTTTATAACAATTTATTCCTGAGTAATACGTTTACACTACCTGCTTGGTAGCATATTCTTGACTGTTGGATTCCAAATTTGAGATCAATGACACGAAACCAGTTACAGAAACAGAAAGGGAACTCATGCAGTTATCCAATCATGCGGCAGCAACACAATGCATAAATGCATCATGCAGATACAGATCAAGATGTAATTCAGAAACCACTCTTTACAAAAGTGATGAGCAGAAAAGCATCTCAGAATGCATAACACTCGCCTAGTCTTTTTTTGTCCGGCTTGTTCAGTTTGGGTGACCCTGTTTCCAGTGTAGCTTAGATTCCTGTTCTTGGCTGACAGGTGTAAAACCTGATGCAGTCTTCTGCTGTTGTAACCCATCCTCCTCAAGTTTCGACATGTTGTGCGTTCTGAGATCGATATGTTGTGCGTTCTTGTAAAGAGTGTTTATTTAAGTTACCATAGCCTTCCTGTCTGGCCGTTCTCCTCCGACCGCTCTCGTCAACAAGGTGCCGCTTACTGACCTGCCGCTTACTGGATGTTTTTTGCTTTTTTGCACCATAAAGTCTAGAGACTGTTGTGCGAAAATCCCAGGACATCAGCAGTTTCTGAAATACTCAAACCATGCCATAGTAAAAGATCACATTGTTTCCCTTTGTGGAGTTTTCCCGGTCTTCCATCTTCTCCCAGTTTCCCTACGTATATCTAACAGTTCTCCAGTGTTTCCGGTGTTTTCTGATTTCCACCTCTACCTCTCTACATACTATGAAATCCCAGATTTGGTTCAATCAGTCCGGATCCGGTACCTCTGTGGTGACCATGTCTGGCCATAATTTGACCTTTGCCTGGGGTTATAACCAATTATATCTCCTCCACCTTCAGATGCCTCATCCAGACTTTGAGTTCACACTTCAGTTACAATTTCCAGCCTTTCCTACGTGATGTTGATAAATGAGATTTGTGCAGCGTGGTATATTTTAACAAAGCCCAGGAGAGAAGGGAGGATAGAAGGATGGAGGACAAAAATGGGGGGTAAAAAGATGGCCACTGCGAGGGATGAGACAGGAGATTTGTTTTGCAGCACTCCCCCCTGGACTTATCTGCAGTGCGGAAACACACTGTGTCTTAATGCACGCAATACCTCACTGTACCTACTTCCCATCTGTGTGTGTGTGTGTGTGTGTGTGTGTGTGTGTGTGTGCTATTTTGGGTGCTACCTTTTGGTTGTCATTTCCCAAAGCACAGTAGAGAATATGCAGTGGACATGAGATCCCATAACAGACTATAAAGTGATCAGAGCATGTGGTTTTGGACACGTCCACAGTGGAGTGATGGTGTGTGTGTGTGTGTGTGTGTGTGTGTCCTATGATTGTGCGCTGTACGGAGTAGGGAGTTATTTGCGACATTGTGTGTGTGTGTATGTGTTTGTACCTTTTTGTTGAGTTGACTGATGCTCTCTCGCACCTCCTCCGTCTCCTGGAGCAGTGTGCTGTTCACCTGATCGTTATCTATAAACAAAATATGAAAAATGGACGACAAATTAAACAGAAGGAATAAAGAGAGAAAGAAAGAAAGACAAAATAAAGAGAGAGAGAGGCAGAGTGAGCAGTGTTTCTTATCCTGCTGCATTACTGTATTTGAGTGTATTAGTGTGTTTGAATGTGTGTTGGTACATGGTACAGTGTGTGTGTGTGTGTGTGTGTGTGTGTGTGTGTATGCTCTTAGTGTACCTTTTGCTGTACTAGTGCTGTTCGCACTGTGCTCAGTGCTGAAGTGAAACACTCGTCCATTATCCTCGATCCCATCAACCACCCTGTCAGACGCACACACACACACACACACATACACACACACACACACACACACACATATAAGTAAATAGGCCATTTTCAAGTTTACTATCTATGTGGAAGTGAGCAGGAAGGTGACGACTGAACGCATGTGGACAAATTTAATCATTAGAAGAGTGTGTATGATGTCATGTGCCTCTCTATGCAGTACAGGCGTCTTTTTCCGAAGTTGTACAAACCTCGGGCTGAGGTCGGGTGGTGCGAAGCAGCTGAGTGTAGGAATGAGGAGTTTGTTGGGTTTCCGTGCGGCGAATCCCTCCTGAGTCGTGGAAGGTGCGTCACGTGACGGATGGTCGGATTTGGGGTGTGGTTTTGGAGACACGCTTCTACAGGTTCCACTCACTGGGGAACGGCAGCGGCGTAGAGCGTTAAACTGCCGCAGCTCGTCACCCAGCAGGTTCCCCAGGTTCGGGAGGAGAAGGTTTCGGCGGGATCTCGACGCCGGAGAAAGGTGACAGTGTTCATCCGCTTCTCCGCCAGTTTCGATCATGCAGGGATGCTTTCCGTCTGTCGATACTCTTGAGTCCATTCGATTGTTCTGGATTGTAAAAAAAAAAACGTTGCTTTTAAGTTGTCTTGTTCTTGTATTCTTTTGTTAATTACACTTGTTCAAATGAGGTTCGTTTGTTTCTTATCTTGTTTATGGTAGTTTCGTGGTTTATATACAATGTATTTTTGATTTTTCCAAAACACGGCAAAATAATTCTTAAGAGTAAGGCAATGTAGCTAAAGTTATGTACCGAGAATGTAAAATGTTCCTCAAAGGCTCTTTGGATGGTTAATGGTTCCAGATTACTAAAGCAGTTCTCCTGAGTACCTTCTCTAAAAGAAGAGTTTTACATGAAATCTTTAAGGGTTCGCCCAGAGGGACCAACAGTAACATCAACAATCCAGCCGGTTTTCTCAGTAGATCAGTCTGATTCCTCTCCTGCACACACACCTCCATCACGTTTTAAATCGCTCTGCTGTACACTTAAAACAGAAGCTGGACCCAGTTACATTTTCAGATAAGGAAAATAAGCACATGCTCTTTTTTCCTTTTTTTTTTTTTTTTTTTTGTGCTGAGCTTCAGTATACTGCTAACGAGTCTTTATTTATATACTGTACAGACACCACCTGTACTGTAGTTATAGAACAGAAGGTCGAGAAACCGGGACGTTTCAGACACTTCAGCTGGTGAGAGACTTTGCATTCAAATAAAAATATGCAGAAGAAACGAAAGGATTTGTTGCTAAGCAATCCTAAATGATTCCACTTCCTGTTTCCAAATTAGGATCTAGGGGTTGTATTCAGAATCGGAAAGGTTTACGTAGGGAAAGAGTTTACGTCCTGGTATTCCGAGTCGGATTATGCACGTGTTTAAGTGGACCTTCTGAGCTCCACATTCAGATTATTATAAATGACCTACATGTAGTTCACTCCTCTGAGGATGCCAGATTTTTTTTTTAAAGTACAAGACGGAGTTTTTCAATAGCGTCTAAACACAAACACTCCCCTTTAAAGGGATAACAAATGCGCTAGACGCTAAAATGAAAATAAAAAAGACCAATGCGATGAAATATGAATGAGTCTCCAATGGGAGACTCGTATACTGAATAGTGGTAGTGGTAATTATCACATTAATCACTGGTTTAATTTAACAAAATGGCTTCATTAAACAGCAGCACATAGAATAGCACTTGATCCAGCACGGACTATTATTTTTCATTTTAGAGATATTTTTTGTAGATCATGCTCCGCCAGTTACTCCAGCAATTTAACAAAGCCACTAAATCAAGGTCGTGAAATTGTAATGTGTGCGTTGGACGTATGCAATTTTGTCACACATTTAATTCGCTATATTGAGTTGTTCAATTAATAAAATAACACCAACGTTTCAGTATTTCAGTATTACATCCCCACAACACACTTAACTCAGTTCAAGTCAACTTACGTGAGGGAACCTTGGAGAACGTGAGAACCTCGCAAGACCCTAAAGAAACAAAAGGTAAACATTGTAAACACAAAGACTAGCTAACTAGCTAATGCATTTTTTTTTAAACTTTTATGTTGTTAAAATGTGCTTTTAGGCTGAAAGAGGTGGTGATTAAAGGTTATATTGAGACAGTGACTACAGACTCGGTGTTGTTTAGTTTCCTTCTCAGCATTACAGCCCCCACAGGGTTTATTTTTTATCCACCGTGATCAAATTAGGAGTGTTTACGCTGTTACGCAACCTCATTACGCACACAGTATTAAACAGAGCAAATAGAACATATTAGCCAGAGAACACACTCTTCATGTACCTGATTTATAAATAATGCATTAGTTTTCACACTTGTCCCGTCCCACTGGTGCTCAATTAGCCGCCTCGTCTGGCTTTAATCAGAAACTAACCACTGGTTTAGTGAATAATCAGGACATCGAACATTTCGAACCCATGGATGATTTAAACCTTCTGAACCCACTGTGTTTCAATCAGACGGCAGCTCCCCAGGTAGGCAGCATGTTTAGTGCACTTCGGAGATAAAGTCAGTCCCATTCAGAAGCCAGTCAGCCTGCTAGCCTCTGAGTCCTTTATCCGCAGGCGGCATTGTACGCATCGTTCTCCCATAATTCACTTCACCTCGGCACAAACACGTCTCCTAGCTAACGACATTAGCATGAAATTTTATTTTTCTGTTTCTGTTCGTACCCGAGTTTCTGTTTGTGTTCGTATTTACATTTGTCTTCATATTTAAATTCAAGGTGTGTGTTTGTGTTCATATTTAAGTTTGTCTTTAAGTTTGTCTCTGTTTTTTTTTAATGTAATTTTATATTTATCTTAATATTTGTGTTCATATTAAAGTTTGTATTTAAGTTTCATGTCCAGTTCATATTTGATTTCATGTACAAATTTCTATTTAAGTTTGTTATAAAACTCATATTTGAGTTTATATTTAAGTTTGTATTTGTTTGTGTTTAACTTTGTGTTTGTATTTAAATTTGTATTGTTTTATTTAAGTTCTTTATATTATTATTATTATATTTATAGTTATTTATTATCAGTTTAGAAAAAATTTCAAATTAAAATTTTGTATTTAAGTTCTTATTGTATTTTGTTTTCTTAAGTTTGTATTTGTTTCTATTCATGTTTGTTTCTGTTTATTGTATTTAAATGTTTATTTGTATTTAAGTTTGAATTTAGCTTTTTTATTTAAGTTTGTTTTTATTATTGTATTTAAATTTGTATTTAAGTCTGTTATAAAGTTTTGTATTTGAGTTCATATTTAAATTTGTATTTGTTTATATTTGTTTTTTGTATATAAAGCCATATGTAAGTTTGTATTTGTGTTTGTGTTTAACTTTGTGTTCCTATTTGTATTAAATTTGTATTTGGGTTTTTATTTAAGTTTGTTTTTATTATTGCATTTAAATTTGTATTTTTTTTTTCTCAGGTTTGTATTTGTTTCTATTCATGTTTGTTTTTATTATTGTATTTAAATGTATATTTGTATTTAAGTTTGAATTTAGCTTTTTATTTAAGTTTGTTTTTATTATTGTATTTAAATTTGTATTTAATTTTGTATTTAAGTTAATATTTAAGCTGATCCTGAATGAAAGGAAGATGTGGTAATAGTGTTTAATGAAATGCTACATTGAGTACACTACGTTTACTCTTCAGAATGAGGTGTGTGTGTGTGTGTGTGTGTGTGTGTGTGTGTGTTCACCTCAGCCTCACTGCCCTCTCTCAGGTTGTAGGTGAGGTTGTGGTGGATGTCGGCGGTGAACACACTGGCGTATTCGGGGTAAAGCTCCAGCACCTCCCTCAACGCTTTAACGCTAATGTACTGCAGATCGCAATACGTCAGCGCCTTCACGTCCGCGTTCGTCTTAATCACGTGATCCTGTCCCGGCAGGTCTGAGCCAATCAGGTCGCCCTTTCCTGCGATGACATCAACACTAGTTATTTACTCTCACAAAAAATTAATGTGAGTCCATCTAAAAAACAAAATTTAAGATAATTAAAATGATTGATTCATTAGACTAATTACAATCCAAATACACACACACATATGTGTATATATATATACACACACACACACACACACACACACTCAGTAAACAGGCTAAACCAGGAACTAGCGTTACAGTAAACAGGCTAAACCAGGAACTAGCAACGAAGGCTAACTCGCATCATAAAACTTCATATACTATATATACAATACTGTAACATGTTAAAACTACATTGTTATAATAGAGATATAACCCAAGACATTTTAAAAAGAACGCTTACAACAAGATTTAGTACAAGATGCTAAATGCTAATTCCTGTGTAACCAAGAAAATGTGTTTACGTTGCACCTGATAATAACGCATTTATAATGCGATCTAAAAAAAAAATCTGGGCTGTATATGCCGTCATATATAAAACACACGGGGTAGAATATAGTTCATTACATTGTTATAACACAGAAATAACACAGACGAAAGCTAAAATCTCGTTATCCGAGTGCCAAGACCAACAGGAAACTGGACAACTCAAAATGTTGTGTTATAACATAGATATAGCACATGCTAATCATAAAGCCTTCTGCAAAGACAAACAGGATGAAATAAAATACACTAATCTGCACTGCATATGCCGTTATATACGACTTACATGGTTGAATATAGTTTATTACATCGTTATTACACGTATATATCAATGCTAAAGCTAAAATCTTTTTCGCTAACTGCCAACACAAACAGGACGAATAACAGACTCGAATAGGATACGCTAATCTGCAATAGATATGCTGTTGTATACATCCTACATGGTTGAATACAGTTTATTACATGTTTATAACAGAGATATAACAGAAAAATAGCTAAAACTGCTTCTTCCGACTTCCAAGAGAAATGAGAAGAAGCACAGACAGAAATACGGTGCTAATCTAACAGCTAACAGCTAACATAAGCGAAAGTAAACATTCCCTCCACCTGACTGGAAAAAAGTGAACAGGAAGTACAGACCCAGTATCGCGAGCACCATGCTGTCCTTGAGCACCTCCAGGGAGCCGGAGCAGACGAAGTAGTTAGCGTGGAGCGCGTCTCCCTGGCGGATCAGATACTCGCCCGGCGCGCAGAACGACGTTTTAATATGCAGCGATAAGGAACGCAGGCAGCCGCGACTCGCGCCCTCGAACACAGGAAGCTGCAGGATGTCCTTGTTCAGGTGCATGGCGATGTCGGCCCGGAGCTCGTCCGGGAAATCATGCAGGAGCTGTGGACGAAGAGGAAGAAGAAGAAGTACGACCACATCAGACTTCAATAAGTCCCTATTGGCTGAAAGACATCACATGACCTAAGAAATCCATCATATTTACTAATAACATTTAATTAAGATCATTTTCTACATTGTTAGCTAGCATCAGATAGCTAATGTAACTCGCTAGCAGGGATTATTAGATTTATTTTTGCTGGAATAACCAATTAAAAGGTTCATGATTTTGCTTTTTTTTGTGGTCAGATGTTTTTTTTTTGTTGGTTTTTTTTCACATGTACCATACAGGCAAGCGACTATGTTAAGTGTTACTGTAAGTTAGCAAGAAACGCAAAAATTTTTTTCATCTGCTGTGCTGACTTGCATATAGGAAGTGGAGGGAAATTGCTAGAATGTTTTACTTAGCTGGTTAGCTAGCTAGTGATAGAGGTCAGATTGCTGTTTGCTAGGGGAAGGTTCTAGCAGATTATTAGCAACTGTTAGCTTGGTTAACCTGGTGCTTCTGGGTAACGTCTGGTTCTGAATTTGATCCTGGTTAAAGATTTTGCTTTACATATTGTGATACCGTGATTAAAACATTAACCAGTTCATTACTCACCTCGTTAGCGTCGATGCCGTTGTTAACGGACCACGTGGTCTGGAAATACTCGAGCATGCGCTGCTTCAGCTGCTGCGGCAGCCGATGGACGCGTATGAAGTCCTTCAGATCCTTCATGCGCGTGTGATACAGCGAGCGGCGGGAATACATACGCTGGATGATGGCCGTCACGTTTCCGAACACCACCGCGTGCATGAGAGCTGGAACAGCCAATCACAGAGAGCGCAAACAGGAGTTAGCATTGCTCATGTATAAACCTACGTCTAGCAAGTGTCAAGTATCGTTGGTTGTCTCTTGGGGGTGTGTAGCGAACGCTATTGTTGTGTGCATTGTCCAACAGTGTTAGCTATACTGTATATAGCTTCTAAAGTTAGCTAGTTAAACACAAACTAATCAGAGTGACAGTTTGACATGAAGTATGTTAAAGTCTCCGCTTCGTACTGTTTTTTTTTTCGCAGATTAGAAGCACAAGCTAACCGTATTACTGTAGCTAAATACACGCACCAGAGAGTTATTTTTCTTTGTAATGCCACTATACATGTTTAATAAGTGGATGTATATGACAGGATAAGATGAAGCGACATTTATGAATTTTATTCCCATTTTTGCACGGCAAACAAAAAATGAGAGCTAACTACCGCCACAGGGTAATTTTCATAGAATATTTGGGTAAATAATAACAAATCTTACTATAGCAGAGTCCAAATGTTTAATCTGCTCACAGGAAGGTTATGCTAACTCAAATAACAACTCTTTACAACCATGGTGAGCAGAAAAGCATCTCAGAATGCACAATATGACCCTTGAACCTTGAGGCAGGAATAGGATCAGTGAAACTGGAGAAATATTTTGCGTCATTTCTTCCGATCTTCAGTTGTGCAGTTTAAGTGAGTGGACACGTGTGTGAGACTTAAAAAAAAAAAAACATTATAGAATCATTTCCTGTTTCTTGGGGAGCTCAGGGTGTCCCCCAGGGGTAAATTCTCAGCCCGTTACTTTTCAAAGCCTCATACACTAATTTCTGCGCTTATAAGGATGAACTGCAATCAATGCAGCGCTATAGATAGACATTATAAACAATTTCTTTTTTTAAATGATAGAATTATGCTTAACCATAGCATACCATAGTAATTACAGTTAACAAAAAAAAATGAAAACAAAAAGGATTCTCTGTAATTACGCAATAGTTTCCAAGCGAGCCTCAAAGCCATGAGTTCTCTTGATTAATGTGAAAGAAACTCCACAGTCTCCTCTTTTGTTTAAAGGCAGATTTTGTGAGATGCCATTTTGAGGTGTTACTAGGAGTCGCATTCACACAAACCACATTTAGATGAAGAGTGCAAGTGCTATTTCGCTATCCTGACACGCTGCACTCGTGTAGGAGTTCAGCAATGAAAACAGAAAGATTTCTCCATCCATCCACCTCCTCTAGTTCCTCGATAACATCCAGCTACATGAACTCCACGCAACAACAGAAGTCAAGAAAACAGCACACGGAAATAAGCAGAAGAGTTTGCTGTATATGGATTTTCAAGATATGGATGGCGGGAAAAAAACAAACCACAAAATTATGATGAACCAAAATTCTAACAAAATTAGAAAATGTTAATTTGGGGCCCAAAGATTTTGGTAACCCCTTTATGACACAGAGGAATAAAGGTCCGTCGTGTGATTTTGAGTTTGACTTGTGAACTTGTGTTTGATAAAGGAAGCAAACGTGGAATATGATTGTTGTTCTTGTTGTTAAGCGTGTACCTCCGATCAGCATGGTGCAGACGGAGAAGATTTTCTCAGCGTCCGTGTTAGCACACACGTTTCCGAATCCGACGCTGGTGAGGCTGCTGAGGGTGAAGTACAGCGACGCGATGTAGGCGCTACGCACAGTCGGGCCTCCAAACGTACTGTTCACGTACGGGCTCTCCAAACGCTTTCCGAGCTCGTGCAGCCAACCTGCGGTCAAGCATTCCAGAAAAACAACATCCAGACAGTCCATTAAGAACACATTATGGGTCCGAACATTTGATCTAGTCACCAAAAATATCAAAATTTTATTGCGTTAGTGTGTGTGTGTGTGTGTTTGTGTTACCGATGTCCCAGTCTTGCTGGTTAGCGTTGCGCTCCATCTCCTTCCGTCCAATGACGTACCATATGCAGGCCATCCAGTGAGCGAGCAGAGCAAACATGGACATGAGGAGTGTGAGCACCATGGCGCTGTACTGAGAGTAACGATCCAGCTTCTGAAGCAAACGCAGCAGTCGCAGCAGACGTACCGTCTTCAGCAAGTGAACCAGAGACGTCTAACACACACACACACACACAC
>CM074927.1:1218721-1230999 GCA_037576815.1 Pangasius larnaudii
CCCCACTCACAAACACTCACTCTTTCTCCAAACACCGAGCGACCTGTCTCTATATCTGTGTTTATATATATATATATATATATATATATATATATATATATATATATATATGCAATCAAACTGCTTGTGTGTCAGGAGCATGGCATATGAGGCATGTTTGTTCTGCTATGTTGTTGTTGGTGAGTGTTTTGTTGTGTTGGAGTTGTTTGCAGGAGTAGGTAGGCAGCTCTGCTCACACACTCTGACTCTCCTGCTCAGACCTGACAGCAGGGCAACCGGGTTATCTTGCTGACGTGACATCACTAGATGTGCCGAAGCAACCACTGGACCACAAGCTTCCCCCTGCCTAATCCCCAAATCATATATTTCTCTCTCTCTCTCTCTCTCTCTCTCTCTATATATATATATATATATATATATATATATATATATATATATAGAGAGAGAGAGAGAGAGAGAGAGAGAGGGAGAGAGAGAGAGAGCAGGAGTGGGTGAATGTGTGTGTGTGTGTGTGTGTGTGTGTCAGCATGTGTGAAGGGGGTGATAGATAGAGGCGAGAGAATACCATTAGCTCAGACATTGTCTGGGGACCAATGGGGTGTGTGCTGTGGTGTGGCGTGGTGGTTTGATGGAATTTGAGTGTGTAGATTCTATGTTGGAACAAACAGAGCTCGCCATTTTATATATTTTGGTATTTTCATGACCCTAGGCGTAGTTGGAAACATGTCGCAGAGCAGCGCAAATGTGAAAAAAAGAATTGGGTTTGAATGAATACATTATTATTGAGGTGTGGTTAGTCGTGCTGCTGTAATATCCAAACAAATCTCTCCTCTCAAATCACCTCCTCTCATTCCCTTTAAAGATTTGAGTGTGCCCAGTGCAGCACAGTACTATTTCCATAATGACATATGATTAGATTTCATTTACAGATTTTATATCGATTTTCAGTGGTGGCAATAACCAGCTGACTGACAAGACTTACAGAAAAGATATTTTCTTTCTCCATCACTAGATTTGATGTCAATATTTTATGTCAATAAAACTCAGCAGCTTGGATACAAGAATACGTTTTATTTTAATCACCAACAGTCCAAAATCCACAATTAAAAACACAAGGAGTTAAATATTAATAAATATATATCTTATTATACTAATAAAATGGCAGCAGCCGTGGCCTAATGGTTAGAGAGTCGGACTTGTAACCTGAAGGTGAATCTGAAGGTCATGGGTTCGAGTCTCAGGATTGTAGGTGGGGGGGTGAATGACCAGTGCTCTCTGCCACCCCAATACCATGACTGAGGCGAGACCCTTGAGCAAGGCACCGAACCCCCAACTGCTCCCTGGGCGCCGCAGCAAAAAAAGGCTGCCCACTGCTGTGTGTGTGTGTGTGTGTGTGTGTGTGTGTGTGTGCGCGCGCGCGCGCGCACTTGGATGGGTTAAATGCAGAGCACAAACTCCGAGTATGGGTCACCATACATGGCCACAAGTCACTTCACTCACTTAAAAGATCAAAAAATGTTAAAGATACAGAAGGTCAATGATGAATATAGACAGAATGAGTTGCCAGAGCTCATTCCGCTCTTCGTGCTATAGTGTCCAGTAGCCTATACATACTGTATATGAGCTATATTTAATAGTTTGTTGCCAAATTCTTACTTTGTATTTATATCAGTGGAACTGAATGCTCATAGGTCACTCATATACATACTAATTATGCCTGTTTGCAATACAAGCAACTCATATTGTCTTTAAACGTTTCAAAGATACATTTCTCTGCAAGTCACAATCTCTCGCCCAACTGTTTTTTTTTTTTTTAACAAACCTCTACGTATCTCAGGGGAATTCAATCCCCATGCTCAAGGGCCTTGTAGATAATCTGCTTCATGACAGCAAAAAACAATTTCACACTTTCACAAAAAAAAAAAACTGTTTTACTTATGTACGATGTAGATGGATCTTTTAATGAGTTTTGAGATCTTTTGGGTCTAATTGTAAAGCATCGAAGTCATGAAATAGAGAACGTGAAAATACAGCATAACTCACGTTCTCAAATTGAGAGAGGCTGTCTAACTTCATTTAAAGTGCAAATTCAAACAAGAATGTTATTGGTAAACTATTGGTAAAACAGCATTGATACTCATGACTATTATGCAAATAAATTGATTATGTTAATCAATAATATAATTTCCCTTTATGATTTCTATGGATTTCTATGGATTTCTTCTGAGATTCTGCTTCACTTACATCCATCTAAACACACAGCAGGATAGAAGGGTTTTTAGGGTGCGTTCATAGCTGGTATAGATGTAAGCATTGGGTAAAATAGAAGCTCAGAGACACTTCATAAAAGCTTTTGGTGTGAATTGGCCTTCAGTAAGTTTGTTCATATTTGTTATGAATAAAATAATTAGGTCTGTTTTATTCCAGTGAAATTAGCTTCCCTTCTTCATTTTCATCTTCAAGCTTTCATATTTTAGGTCATATTTTAGAAAGCCATTAGATCAGAAGTTCATGAAAAATGTATTGTTTGCCATGTCTGCTGATGATGTCGCTAACACTGTGTAACGGTTTCAGAGGGATTGTTGCTAGAATCGGAATTTGATGTGGTGAACATAGATGAGTGGAGTGATACAAACAGTGAAACGTCCCAGTGTGCTCATACTAAATATAAGCCCTGCTGGAACACCGCTCGTCCAATCTAATTAGTGGCTCTGTGATAAACAGTATCTGTATCAGGCCAAAAAAGCAAAAAACTTTAAATCAGATATAGGAGAAAACATACTGCATATCGGAACCTGTGTCACGACAATGGAACTGAATTTGGAAAAGAAATTTATTTTCGTAACTGAAAATGTTTACATATAAAGAGACTTTTTTTCTTTGTTTTTCCGGTTTTTTTTACTTCGGTTAGGATTGATTTTATAACATTTATACTTTACATGTTATTATATTACAATATACGGTATTATATTTACAATGTAAGTGGTTTTTGTGTGAGTATAAATATGAAGAGCATCAGTTAAAAAAAAAACATTCGAAACTTAAACGCAGTTTTTAAAGAAAGCAATATTGTATGGCTGCCTGCATCAGCTGGTTTCAGTACTGGTATCGGAAAAGAAAAAGTGGTATCGTGTCATCTCTAAGCAAGATTTATCGCCGTGCCTGTGCTAAGAGGGAGGATGATGGTGGTGGAGAGTGCTGTTTTACATGCCAAAATTTTCCAGAGCTTTTCAATTCAGTTGAGATTTGGTGACTCAAATTATTTTCATACTCAAGCCGTTCAGTGAGTTGTCATCCTGGAAGAGGCCACTCCCATCATGATAGAAATGCGTCATCAGAGGATAAATGTGATCGGTCAGAATAACTTGTTACTGATTTGCAGCAATGCTCTAAGGGGACACGTGAACCCAAACCATTTTCTTTCAGAGCACAAACTTCGAGTATGGGTCACCATACATGGCCACAAGTCACTTCACTCACTCAAAAGATCAAAAAATGTTAAAGATACAGAAGGTCAATGATGAATATAGACAGAATGAGTTGCCAGAGCTCATTCCGCTCTTCGTGCTATAGTGTCCAGTAGCCTATACATACTGTATATGAGCTATATTTAATAGTTTGTTGCCAAATTCTTACTCTGTATTTATATCAGTGGAACTGAATGCTCATAGGTCACTCATATACATACTAATTATGCCTGTGCTAATTAGAAAACCATTTTCTTAGGTCTTTCACATTATCTTTGTAACATGGACTATATACTAGTCTATGACCTGATCAGACTATATAACACTAGTCTGATCAGGTCACGTACACTTGAGAACACTGCTCAACATGAGACTTATTCCCACTGCCGCAAAACTGTGACGCATACTGAGAAGGAGTGGTGTCAAAGTTGCATAAATGCTGATCTCACATCAGATCGGTATGGGATTCTGTATCACATGAAAGTGGGCCAAAATAAGAAACGAAAAGGTCGGAGACTTAATCTGATATTTGCTGGCCATAATATCCAGCAAAACAAAATCTGTGATAGATATGAGAAAAAATCGGATTTGGGCCACTTTTACCGGGAGTGTCAATGCCATAATTTTCCATAATCTGGTCACTTTAATTTCGTTCTGGCTAGTATTGGATACAGGATGATCAAAGAGATGAGCTTAAATCAGAACTCAGCACTTGGCCTTGCAAAGTGTCCATAGCCTAATACATAACATTTTTTTATTTTCTTTAGTTTAAACATCTTTGAATTGTGTGTGTGTATGTGTGTGTGTGTGTGTGTGTTCTCTGTAACTGCAATCTCTTATCCCTGCTGCTCATTTGCCAACACAGGCTGCTGCGTCCCTCGTTAATGTGATTCAGGGACCTGGATCTACCATCAAGCTCAATCAATAGCCGTTTCATTTCACACCATCCCTCAATGCCTTATAAACACAGCCCTCCCTCTCCCCCTGCAGTCAACCCCCGTGTTATAATTCTCCCATGGGTACCGGAAAGAGCTACGCTACACACACACACACACACACACACACACAAACACACACACACACATTCCATGTGGCAGCTGGACTATGAGTCAGACATTAAATCTGTATAAAAAAAAAAACCCTGCACATCTCTACATCAATATGAAGGAGTGCAGCCTTTCATAATAAAACTCAATGTGATGTTTCTCTTAGAAGAGTAAAAATGGTGTGAACACGGTGATGAGGCTTTTTCATGCTCTGAAATTTGAAGCCTTTGCAATTTTTATTGTACGTAATAACTGTTCAATATCAGCCTGGCCTTGTATCCCTGATCATGTAGTAAATAAATGATCACTGCTGTGTGGGAGACGTACTGTTTCAAACCCTCTCGCTCCCACACAGAAATAACGCTTCCACTGTCAAGATTTTAGGGAGCACATCTCTGGTTTGTCAGAAAGAAATGAACTAATAAGGAAGATGGGAAAAATCCAGTGTGGTTGCATGGCCAGTCAACCTGGTTCAGGCATGTGCGTGTGTGTGTATGTCTGTGTGTGTGTGTGTGTCTGTGTGTGCGTGTGTTAGACTCACAAGGTGTGTTTCCAGGTAAAGTCTGAGGCTGTCAATATCGACTCGTGGAGGTGTCCAGTTCTCTGTGCTCTCCAGCGCTTCCCTCAGCCAGCAGATAAACTCATCCAGCTTAGAGACGAAGCCCTGAAAGTGGCCAACAAACACACAAGCACACACATGCACACACATGCACACACAAGCACGGACACACACACACACACACACACACACACACACAAATAATTTAATATTGAAAGAAAAAACTCTGTATCATTTTAACATTTTACAGTTTTAAAGATTAAGGTCTAAAGTTTAACATCAAATCAGCTGCTTCCAGTCAGTTTGTAATTATTTGAAGAAAAAGAATTAAATATTTAACATGTTTATTAAAATGATATCCAGTATATCTCAGAAAAGTGTATTCTGACATAATTTATTACAATATCAATATTATATCTCACATCACCCAGCCCTAAAATATCCTGCAGAAAATATATTATACTTTATTATAATTTATATTCTGACTTTTTAGAAACATCTGAGAGTTTAGAGTTTTGCACTTTAGAACCTTACTTCTCCCCTAATATGTATCTTTTACCTGTAAACACAGGACCTTATGTGACAACAGAGAAGTCCAAGTTAAATGATATATAATATTCATGTATCTGGGTCTTGTCTTTGACACACGCATACAATCAGGTGTGCATGACCATAGACCAAAGAAAAATATATCTAAAGTCTCCTGATCTAACATGACATGTGCAGTCTAAAGTGAAATCCAGCCATGAGACTCAGTGAAACTGCCCAGACGTTTGATGATGATCAGTAGGCTTCGATGTAAGCCCCTTTTACATTTCAATTACGGATCTCGCTGATAAAGTACGAGGTACACAAAGTTGTGGAGAAGCAGCCTGCTTTAATCTAAGGTGGACAGTGCATAGCAGAATGTCATTCAGCGCTTGTCCTTGATGTGCTCGAGCTGCTGAAGGAAAACTGTTCGTGTTGTTCTGATGTGTGACCACTGCCACCTTTTGGTCATCTCTAAAACTGCATCTGCCATAAAGAATAATTATCATTCCTTGTATCCATTTGCTCTCAGATCAAGCCTGAGGATGACCAGAGGGAGAAGACAGTGAGAGGGGAACACAGTCCTCTAATTACAGTGAAATGCATGCACTTATACATCACAGTCCTCTGGAGCTACATTCTAATTCCATAAACCTGAGCAGATCAAATGGCACTTTGTAATATCTCTAATGAACTATATAGCCAGACCCCTGGGCTTTAACCAAGGATACTGCTCCCTTTTTGCTATACCACCTCATTAACTGACATTGGTGAAAATCAAAGATATTGATACAAATGACCTCTCCACACGCCAGCTAGGAAAGCTATAATTTATCGAATATTTTGCCTCGACTTCTGAAGGAGAGCAGCTTTGAAGTGGGCAAGACTGCCTCTGTTTTCAAAACTAAGTGCTGGAGAGAGAACAAGAGAGAGAGAAAGACTGAGCAATAATGAGAGAAAGATGAAGAAATGGTGTTCTGTGTGCAAGTACATTCTCAAGTCTGAACACAGACTGGGTAGCTTGGATTCTTGTCTCGGCTTTAACAGCTCTCTTGCAAAGCTATATGATGTATAGACACGATGAATACTTAATATAGATCAGACAACCCATGGCCTATAAATGTGCCCTAAAAACTGCCCACAACATATGGAACTGTTAGAGTGCCAGAGCTATCTAAAGTTTCTCCCTCTCATGGTGCATTTGAATCCCAGTGAATCCACATCCCTGGCTTATAGAGTATAATCAAGCAATCAGCATGACTCCAACTGTAGGAGGCTATGAGTCAATGATTATTGAATATGACTTGGGGAATTGAGCATGACTATATTCAAGGAGAAAATCAGGTAAAAATGAAAACAAATGCAACTGCAGATTTAAGACACTAATGAGTACTCAGAGAAAATAGCCTGACACAAGCTACAAGATTTCACATCATCCTCATACAATTTAGAAAAGGAACTGTACATTGTCATGCTGGAACAGGTTTGGGCCCACATATGGGTGTGATGGTCAGGTGTCAACAAACTTTTGGCCATATAGTGTAGATAGACAGATGGACATGTAATCTGTTCAGTCTGTGTGGAGTTTTGCATGTTCTCCCAGTATTAGAGTGTGCTTTCTCTGGGTTCCTCACACTGCCCAAAAACACGAAAATAGCACTCTAAATTGTCCAAAGGTGTGAATGAGTTAATGGGTGGATTTAATGGGTGTGTGCATGGTGCCCTGCAATGGACTAGCATCCCATCTTAGGTAATTTGGCCAACCTTACAGGTCTTGAGCTCAGGGTAGGCCCTGGAACAACCACGACCCTCACCAGGATAAAGCACTTACTGAAGATGAATGATTGTCATGTAAACTTTGAAACGCATTAATTTGGCAACATTAATTCTGTTAATCACATGGCGTCAGCTATTTTGAGATGTTTGTCTCTGCATAAGGTGCTGCAAGTTTCGGAGTGGCTTTAGGAATTTATTTTTACTTTGTGAATTTTGTTTTGTGAATTACTCTGTTAGCATATCCAAAGTCTTTCTCCTAAAATATCCAGTTAGTAGCCTCAAGTGTTTTTCGTTTTTTTTTTGGGAGGGTGGGGGGATATGGCCCATGATATTTAAGTTCATGTAATAATAAAATAAAATAAAATAATAAATGTTTTGTGATTATGTTGACAGCCCCACCACAGTACCACAACATGCCACTGGGGGGACCAGGGCCCACAGGTTAAAGACAAACACAACACAGCCATTGTACAAGAGTCAACAGAGATCAAATGACTTTGCTGGTACTTTGTATATGTCTAAGTTTTCTTCTTCTCCTCCTCTACAGTAAAACAAATCTCAGAGCAGATGAATATGTAGCCTCTGGTCACTTTGTTAACAGAGAGTCTATTACAAGAAGATGAAGAAAAAAAAGGATATCCACCTTAGAAAGAGAGAAAGTGAAAGAAAAGGAAGAAATATATCAGGATAGATGGACAGAAAGGAAAGAGAGAAAGAGAAAGCAGGAGAGGAGAGAGACAGGGAGATGGAGAGGAGGCTGGTCAGAAGCGTCACACTTGACTAAGCCCCTGAGACTCCCCCCAGCAAAGGCTTCAGCTGCCAGCTGTCTGTTGCCGAGAGGATGAAGTCATCTCCAGGGGCTGCATGCTAATGTAATCAATCACTTCCCCCCGTGACACGCATCATCTCAGGTGGATGCGGCTGCCTGCCTTAGCCTGGCCCAGTCATCCTCACAGACACAAAGACACACTCACACATTCTCTTGTACTCTTTCTTCTGATCTTTCTTCCCTCTCACAACACAGACGAAGAAAACAGGACTAGCCAGAGTCATTCACTTTATCTTCTCTTTCATCTCCTCTCATGTCACCTCATCTCCACTACTGATTCTGATAATCTTATCGGCTGGCGGAGGACTAATCAGGAGGGTTTTACAGGTATTTCTGCAAGCAGAGATTTGCAGATTAAATGGGGAAACGTTATGGAATGTTTTAAAACTGATTTTTTTTTTTTCACAGTTTTAGGAAGTGGAAACATGTCTAGTTTGAGTTTGCAGCAGTGTTTATATATATATTTTAAGAATCACACACTAAATGTTATGTTAGATAAAGAATTTTCTTTTTATGCTTATGGTGATTGTTATTCTTTTTCATTCGGCACAATGCATCCCTGCACAACAGTACAATGTTCATACCATTCTGTAACATGCTGCCAACAATAGTTATTTTATTTCTGTTTCCTCAGACACTACATGTGTATATTTTCACTTCTTCATCTTTGGTCACTTTCACAATTGCTTCTTTCTATCTAATCTTTTACTCCACTATTCTATTTTTATTTAAAATTTCCCTTTGCTAAATGTCTATGTTTTTGAATATTGTTAACAGTCTGTGCACTTGTCTGGTCTGTTTAGTATGTTACATGTCTTAAATGTGTGCATACACTACAACAAATTCGTCATATGTGTAACATACTTAGCAAAATTCTTAAGATTCTGATGGAAACAATATGATGCCTGTATTTCTTTCAGTCAGCCACCAGGTGGCAGCAGTGTACAGCCTTTTTTTTAAGTAACCCTCACTGCAGAACTAAAAGTCCAGGAGATGGAATCGGACCTGTACCAGCTCCTCCTTCTTGGGCAGGTGTATGATTAGGAGTTTGCTTATAGGAGGATTTGGATCAGGTCCAGCTCCTCCCCCTGGACATTTGTTTCTGCAGCGAGAACTATCACTTTTGTATCAACGTTGGTATAACAAGTCTAGCATTTCTTTTGGAGTGGTTTGGCCTAGTGGTTATGGATCTGGGCAACTGATCTGAAAGTAGCACATGTAAACATCTTAACTGCTGATTGCTTTATACTTTATTCCCAATATTATGTATTCAAATTTCTCTTTAGCTGTCATTAACTGTCTCGTTTACTATTTTGATGGTCCTAATTTATAAGTAACAACCACATTATTAGACCTCACTTTGACGGTTACGTCAAGTATTTTAGGATGTGGCTTTCTAGCACATATGCAATCTGTGATAACTTAATTTGCGGATTTCTTTAAGTGCCAAGTAATGACAGTTTGTTGCTTATTTATATGCATACAAATATGAGTGCACTGAGCTTTCCCTAACAATGCAAATAGGTTATGCACTCAATTCCTAACTGAATAAAGTAATCTCACCTCTAACTTTCCCCAAATGTCCTGGTAGTTCTCCTGTTGCTGGATGTCTTCCAGGAGCTGCTCAATCAGAGGTGTACACTGGAGCACCATCCTGGAGGCCTCAGGTTGCACAGTAGTCCTCCCAACTCTTCGAGACTTGGGTGCACACCACCCACCCTCGTCTTCTGACACCAAGTCACTGAGGGGTCCAGACTCGATACTTTCATCTACAGAGGGAGCCACATCACTGGAAGAGGATGAAAACCTCCCTGTTGAGAAGTGCTTCCTATTGGGCCGGGGAGAAAAGACATGGGTGTTGGTCTCCCATTCTGGGTTGGCCTCGGTCAGCTCCCAATTGTCCACGTCCTGAACTGACTGTTGCAGGGCTCTTGGGGGTAAGGCCTGGGCTAAACTCTCCAACTTTGAGGCAAGAATCTCAGTCTTCTTCAGCTGGGCAGGAAGGGCAAGGAATTCCTCAGAGCCATACCAGCAATCATCTTTAGGGCTACTGTTCTTCTCGAGGATACGAGAGCCCTTTTTGGGCATGATCCACAGAGAACCTGTGGCAGGAAGATGATCATCCAGACTGGAAGAGCTTTCACGTGGATTGTGATTTGAAGTTTCCTCCCCTGAAGAGGGTGGAGGGGTGGAGGAGTCACTGTTCACCTGCATGGTTTTGGAGTGCTTGCTCTTCGAGCGTGAGTATAGGTTATTGTGTTCAGCGTCATATTCCTGCTCAGCCACAGATAAGCTTCTCTGGATGGGCATTTGAACTCTGCGCTTCTGGAAAGCTGCTTGGTGACTCGCTTGCCGGTTCTTTGCATTCATGATGTGGAGATTCTCTTCTGACTGACTCCCACTGCTGGGGTACACTGCCTCCAGGTCCAGCCAGAATCTAGAACGATCAGGTACATCCAAAAGAGAGGGTGTGCTTCTACTAATTTCAGCCTGGAAGTGGAGGGACGATTCTTCCATGTACATGGGCTTCTTGGGCACTGAGGGCTGAGTAGGTGATATGTCATTACTGTGAGAGCCTTGGAGTGGACGCTTAGAGAGGCCAACGTCGTTCTCTCCCTGCATAGCTGTGTCTATGGATGGTGCCTGGTCCATGGGTATGCTCTGGGTCTCCTGGGTAGAATCAGCTGGCTCCTCCACAGACCCCTGGATGGATGTGGTTGGTTCCTCCACAGGCCCCTGGGTGGATGTTGTCGGTTCACCCACAGAACCCTGGATGGATCTGATTGATTCCTCTTCTGTAGGTGAGGATGATTCTTGGCTCTGTCTGGAGGCAGCAATAGTGAGAATATCTACACTCTGAAGCAATTCAGGGAAGTCTCGCTCCAGCTCAGGATAGAGGGTTCGTGGGTCTTGACCCACGCCTCGGCCCTCTGGGTCTTCACTGGGGCTGTAGTCACTCAGTTCATAGGCGGTGATGCCACAATCCAGGGAGAAGTAGTCCTGACTACACTTAATAAACACCTGACCAGAGTCATCCACCTCTGTCAGAGCGTCCAGTCGAGCCTAGAGGCAAGACGATGAAAAAAACCAAACACAGTATTATATGCATATGTACATAAATGCAAACTATGTTTGATGTATGTGCTGCATAGATTATTTTTCAGGTACTGATTTAAACACAAGGCACTAGAGCTGAACACACACAAAACCTAAAAGTCTAATATTCTAACTTGTGTGTGTACATATGATACATATAATGTGTGTGTGACCTGGTCATGGTCTTGAGTGAAAGCTTGAAGTATGTCTGTCTGCCGTGTGTAGTTGCCGTTGGAGTCCTGCAGGCCTTGGAGAAGCCTCTCCTTCAGAACCAGCACTGACACACGGAGCTGGTGCCAGAGGAGCTGCACGGTGCGGATGTCCACAATGATGTTCACCGAATACGACAGCAGCTTCAGGGAGAACTCAGTCTCCAGCAATGCATGGATCTGTTCCACATGATCCGATATGTCCTCACAGATGTCCTATGTCACACACATACACACACACACACACACACACACACATACAGGAGATTTTTACAAACTGATATACACAACTGTTATGAGACCTCAAACCAAAAGCTTTTAAACCAAAACTAATATTTCTTCCTCTGGAAATGATGACAAACACAAAATGCAAAAAACTAGAGACAAAATACATACTGTAGCTCTGTATAAAGTGAGAAGTAGTGTAAAACATACTGCAAGTATAAAGTATGAATCGGGTTCTTTTGAAATTTTCATACAGAGAAGAGAAACCAAACATTTGAACAAAATCACAAAGGATACTCATAAAAAAAAAACAGTTTGAAAACAGAAATGAAGTAAAAACAAGATGTGTAAGATTTGACCTGTCTAAAGATACCACAAAAGCTGCCACAGGCAAAGCAGGTATTAGAACTGACACAAGTAAGGATCTCTAAAAGTCATGTGTTAACCTTAAAAGTGATCCTTTGGTTGCATAAAAATGTACCTACCGTAAAAAATAATAAGCACTGTAGAATGTTTTACAAAACTCTGTACATCCACCGAATG
>CM074927.1:1231099-1252179 GCA_037576815.1 Pangasius larnaudii
TGTTTTCTCCCACCTCCTAAACCCATGCCAGGCTTTTGGCTGTTGTCTGTTTTGTGTGTGTGTGTGTGTGTGTGTGTGTGTGTGTGTGTGTGTATGTGTGTGTGTGTGTGAGATGCCCTGGGATGCACCTGGACCTCGAATAAAATAAAGCAGTTACTGAAAATGAATGGACTTACAAATCAGGCAACTTCTCTGGATGCAGTCCACATTTTTCTACACAAAATAAACTATAAACAAACAGGAGGCAACATACTAACCTGATGGAGGTGTTAAGTCTAGGATCATGACAGTGTTATTGATGTACTTTTTTTTTGTGAGATAATCAGGCAAATCAGTTATATGTAAAATAGATGTTTACATCACATTAAACATTTTACCCCGAGCTTGTGAACGTTTGCTTTCTCAAAGGTAAGCTCGTTCGTTTCATTAGCTGAATTTCCTTAACAATATCTAACCAGTGTGTTATAGCTGGTGGAATGCCAACAAAATTCTCAGTAAATATTTGTCTCTCTATACTTCTCTGGATTGTGTAATGAAACTGTGAGCATCTCAAACCCTAACATGGTAGAGACTAAATGTTTTTATGAACTATATATCACTGCTATTATTTATTATATACCGCAATTGTTCCACTCCGTTTAATGCACCCTGAACAGCATCCAGCTTCTATTTATACTTCCACTGTATTATAATTTACAGCTGAGCCTACCATTTCTGCTTAAGATGCAATATTGGTATATTAGGTGCAATATTTGTATATTTGTATATCGGATGGTAATTGTGTTGTGTTGTCTGAGATGTGTGTGTTGAATGTATCGTGTTGTGACCAAACACCAAGATAAACTCCTAATACATGTAAATGTATATTGTGAATAAAATGATTCTGATTCTGATTCTCCAGTACAAGTCTATTATGAGAGGGCATTATGAGGGTATTATGAGAGGGCAGTAAGCTGAGCAGTATTCCCAAACATCCCAGTGTTCCTCAGACAGTTTTGTCTTACAATATAGTCTTCATAAAAAATGTACTGATTGGCAGTCATTTCAAGGATTACAGTTACAACGAATTTTGCAACGGTGGCAATTTGGTTAGGCTTTAAAAAGCAGTGAATAGGGATTGGAAGAGGTATTGAGCATTTGTTCAAACTGAAAAAACAACAACAAAAAGCAGCATCAGCAGTGAAAGAGGCACAAATGCACCTTGCATAATCCCTGTCCTTTCCTGTCCTAAGCGAAGTGACTCTGGGATAAGGCATGTTGTTCTAAGGCATAGGTTCTCAACCTTGGGGTCGTGACCTCACGTGGGGTTGCCCGAGGTGCGGCCGGGGTTGTATTAGATTTTTACCAACAATTAAATCTTGACATATTTGTAAAATTGTCCGCTTATTATTATTATTATTATTATTATTATTATTATTATTATTTCATTACACTTCATTCAATTTGGAACTCGTTTACATTGGAATGCAGGAGCACCATGTCCAACACACTCTCGTTATTCAAAGTGGTCTTTTACAGAGAGTGTGAGAGAGTGTGAGAACAGGGCCACTGGCCAAAAAAGTTTGAGAACCCCTGTTCTAAACAGATAAATATGTGGGATTCAAGTATAGCTGCTGGTAAGATCAAGAACACAAATAGTATGCTTACGGCCTCATGACTCTGGTTCCTGGCTGGTTTTTCTTTCTCTGTCTCTATGGAATAAATTACAAACTGCTGATATTAAAAGGCTAATTTCAGAATTTAATACTGTGAGACAGAAATCTTTACCCTGGCCTAAAACAGGGGTCCAGCTGCTGGGAACATGTGACATACTCAACCACCACCACCACCACCCCCCAACACACACACGTGCGCACACACACTCTGCTGCAGTAGAATCAGGCAAGTTATTATAATATACTATACTAAGTATAGAAAACTTGCTTGCACCAACCTTCCTGTTGTGCTGGTAACTGTTAGAAAGTAACATCAAAAATCTATTTCTTTAAACAAACACTGGAATGAATTGTTTCTTTATTCCACGGATAAATGTTAGCGAATGGAGTTCTCATGAAGTTCTGATACCCTGCAAAAAAGTGAGTGACTTCCTCAGTGAACTCACCATCTATCTTATGTCTTGGAAATTCCAGATAACTCCATATGGGAAACTACTGAACTGCTTAAAGTAAAGAAATTAGGACTTTGGCAGCTATGAAGGATTAGAACACTGCAGATATGCCAAAGCAACTGCCGCGTCGTTGTGACTGTGCTGTTGCCAGCCGGCGGCAGCATCTTGGCCGTGGTGCTTCCTGCCTCCTAATATAATGCGGCATGTCTGAATGTAGGTCAGACCTTCTGCCAACATGACAGAGTCTCTACACGAGACTTCTACCACAGCAGATCGAAAATAAACACTACAGTAGGGGTCAACTGTATCAAAAAAACAGCATCTCACCCCGGTCACAGAACTTCACACCACCACACAATTTGAAAAATTATGGACAAGTATTATGATAAACACAAATGTACATGACACTAATATTAGCATTACTGACCATTTACTTTTGACATAGTAACATTATAGTAATATTTCATGTGCACATAACAAATATTACTGCATATATATATATATATATATATATATATATATACACACACACACACACATTTATAATATATATATGATAATAATAATAATAATAATAATATTCAGATTTCTCTCTCCACCTCTGTGTGCCATTAAGTGTAACGTATAATAATTACGATATTACTATATTATTGTTTATTGTATATTATGTTTAGATGTACGTAAAGGCAAGTTGTACTGGTACACCAATACGTTATCTGTTTATATCTCCACAATTCATCTCAGTCATATTTTAATTCTCACCGTCTTTCTTGTAGAACTGGACCTCGGCCTGGTACTCCTCTTTACTCTCCAGCGCTTTCTCCATGCCCTGTGCCACCTGCTCGCTCGTCCCGGAGCCGTACAGGAAGCGACAGCTGCAGTTCTTCTGCATTACTTCTGTCCTGGCGAAGCCTGTCAGCTCGCAGAACCCATCCGAGCAGTAAACAATGGGGTAACCACGGTGACCCTGAGCGTTCCCCAACAGAAAGTTGCTGTCTACAGAGAGAGAGAGAGAGAGAGAGAGAGAGAGAGTAACACTTCGTTCAACTGAACATCATTTAGGGCCGTTTCGGAGTCAGTGACTTAAGTCTGAGAGTTATACCAATATTTATGTGTTAAAGTTACTCGTATTCAGTGTTGGGTCTCTCTCTCTCTCTCCCTCACACACACACACACACACACACACACACACACACACACACACACACATTTTTAAGCTGATTTTCTGAGCTCCTCATTCAGATTATTAAAATCGCCTTCACGTAGTTCACAGTTTCCTCGCAGTTTTCCAGACTATTCGTGATTAAAAGTCTCCAAGATGGGAGTTTAAAATACCGCTGCCTTTTAAACACAAACACTCACTTTAAAACTTGGGGGATAGAAAATACAGACTGAAGAAACAGATCACGTTTCGGTTCTTTGCTGTCAAATGAAATCCGATGTAACATAAAAGAAAGAGACCATCAAAAAATGAGAAAATTAAAAAAAAGACTAATCCGATGATATATGAATGAGCAGATGGCGAGCACTGAAATCAAATGCTGAACTACTGAAACAGGAGTCTAGTACTGCCAATATCACGCTTTTTTTAAATTCACTATTTTGAGTACTTTGAGCTATCTGGTGTTTTGAATTAATAAAATAATGGCAGTGTTTTTGTTAATTCAATGCTCTCTCTCTCCCCTGTAAAGAAAACGTTCCCATGTTTTGAAGGATAAGCTCAGTGACCACTCACCCACTACACTTACAGCTCACTGGAAGTTACTTCATAATTTTATCCATAAAAAGGCAGCTCTCAAGAGAGCGATGCCTCTGCGTAACGATTACGCAGATGTCTCTGAGTAATCGTGTCAGGAATGGGTAGTAGAAGTGGATGCAATTGCAGGACCACGTTTATTTACAGTGAAACAAACGAGACACAAAGACTACGACACACGAACGCGATACGCAGACAGGTGACGACGGCTAAAGACCGACAAGGAGTGCTATGCAACATGTGACTTCAACACCCGTGATAATTAGACAACAGCGTGATTCAGGTGCTCGTAGTCATGTGACGTGCAATGACTGATGGCTGATGTAATCTGTGAAAAACTCAGACGATTTCACGCAAGAAAAATGAGCTTAAGTCTTCTGAGAGAACGTTCAGAATCAAGCGTAACTGAGACAAACCTCTGTGTTAGAGGGGGGAAAAAAATGCTCATGTAACTTCTGAATTGCACCTAATTCTGTAGTTACATCTGAGATCTAAATACCTATGTGTCTAATTTCAGCATTAGAACTTTCAGGTGACCAAAATCAGAAGAAAATAGGGTAAACATTAAAAAAAAACAACAACCTTGATTGCTCCTTATGCATGCACTCCTCACTCTATCTAATTGCCCACACTATTACCACAAATTTAGTCACATTTCCAATCTGATTCTCTCTCCTGTCACACTGAGGGACACGTTAATGCAGTTACAGCGTGATTTGGAAGCTCGATGCCTTCAGTTCCCTTATAACATACCAGAGGGAGGATGTGTAGGCTTCACTCATCATGAATCCTCCCTTCACGTTTAACCAGAAAGCAGCCCGAGTGTAAAAGGCAGGGTTTAAAATGTACTCTCCTGTAGGTCTGACTGATGCTGAGTGACATGCTAAAGTGGATACTCCATGATTAAGAAGCTGGAGGCGCTCCATTCACACATGCGCCCTTCACTCTTCCTGATTGGCGACGAAAAAAAAAAAAAAGGCCCAAATTTAGCTAAGGTCCCAATCTGGCCTCGCTCTCCTGCCACTCTGAGGGACACTAAGTGACACGTAAAGCTGTTAGTCAGCGCTAGCAATGGAGGCAAATTGGTATCTATGAACTAAACTGTCCAGAAAGCGCACAGAATTTAATACATTCAATGATCATCAATCCACCAGCAAAGGTCACTGTTACTATTCTATCTATTAGTCCCTTGTCTTTTTTACCTTCTGGTTTGTTTTCATTCTGCACATGATTATATTTCCCAAAAAAAAGGGGCGAAAATGTTGTCATGTCAGAAAAAAAAGCAACGTTTCTGCAAGTTTTAGGAAAGTTATAAAGTTCCTAGCCCAGGTACAACCTACAGACACGTCCTGGTCATGTGACCTAACAATCAAGTGTGGTCACGCCTCCTACAACAAGCGCTTAGAATAACGATCAAAACAATCAGTGTGTATTAAAATGAGGCGTGGGTGGTATGCGTTTAGTAGTTTTAGTACGAAGAGCAAGTGTACATCATCACGCAGCTCATCACTCATTATATTATATTAACACACATATGTCTGGAAAACTAATCCTGTCCAAATATGACTTAAGATCCATATTATCCGTATCATTGTTGACTTATGATGGATTCCAATCTTTTCTCATCTCCAGAGCTCAGGTAGATATTAATGTTGTTCCTTCTAGTTTGAGTCCTGAGCTCAGTTATGACACATCCGCATACGCAACCTTTCCTTCCCGATCGATGATGACATTTTGCATCCTGAAAGCAGCTCGACTCGGATGTTTTAACTGCACGCTCGCACCTCTAGTCATTAAAACAACTCGGCTATCGCTTTGGGAGATATAAAGTGACATGTTAAAGTTGTTATTGTGTGATTTAGAAAGCTCAGGGTGCTTCGACTTTGCTTACAGCTGATCTCCTGGCAACTAGATGAAGCTATTTTGAGCTGCACAGAGACTCCCGCTGCTGCAAAGAAGGATGTTGCTCTGCCTTGAGTGTGCGTGTGTGTGTGTGTGTGTGTGTGTGTGTGTGTGTGTGTGCAGCTGTCTTTGTGAGAAGCGAGCACACAGGCAGAGCCAGAAGCAGATGCCATCTTTCCTTCTTCATTTATCTGCTCCTACAGTTGCACTTTCAAAGGAAACATCATGAGAAATGGTTTTGTCTTATTAACTTATTAGCTTCAACAGCGAGAATAAAGAGAGGCAGGTGAGGGAAGAAATGTTTATAGCTTCTATAACACGAGTGAGCATCTGACCAGCCTCGCGTTTTTCTCTCTCTCGAAGTTAACAAGACAAAAAAAAGAAGAAAAAAAAAAGAAGCTTGTCATGTTACCGAGAAACCGAAAAGCTGAAAAAGATGTCGGAAAATCTAAAACTGCAGCATTACCTCTGACACTGGAGACTCCTTCCATTAAAGTTCAATAAACATCTCCTTACAGAAATCAAGTGATTAAACGTGTTTTTGAAACTGTTTATGTGGTGCGTCTTCTGTCAAAGTCCCTGTGAATGAGCTGTTGCTATAGAAACGATAACGTATTAGAACGAGCGCATTAATATAAACCTGTGATTTGCTGCTGCACTACTGTCAGAGCTAGATAGATAGATAGATAGATAGATAGATAGATAGATAAATAGATAGACAGATAGATTAAACAGCATTGTGGAGGAGTGCTGTTGTGTAAAATGAGCACAAACACTGCTGTCACCTGACAACCGCTCCCATGAGCCCACCTCACAGGTACACAAACAACATGAGGAAGAAACAGTTAGTGAGAGACCGAGAGAGAGAGAGAGAGAGAGAGAGAGAAAAAGAGGGAGAGAGAGAGGGAGGGAGAGAGAGAGAGGGTCCTGTTCGCACTCGGTTTGGTTTTAACAGTAATCTCACGTGGCCTTTTCGCGTGTCTCTAATGCATCTATGCTGAACAAGCATGTTGACTGTAGCAGGGTTGCCAAATCTGCCAAAAGCAACCCAATGCCATGTCAAAACCAAACCCATTAATTCTAATATTAATATTAATATTAATACGAACCAATACCAAAACTCATTTATATTATATCTAGCAGCTGAACGCACGCTAAGCTTAGCCTTAACCGAAAAGTACAGCAGCAAATTCAGATTACCTCAAAACAGAAAGGGGCGGTCCTTACTGGACATGCTGGCTGCTGATAGGACACGGCATATGACTATCACAAGGGAAGGGAACTGCACTTTTTCAGTCTGTTATCTAGTTACATTATGATGAGATTTCTTTCTCTGGCTTTGCGTAGGCGGCTTTTCAGCGTTCGCACATAGGAATGCATCCCATTGCATTTTTTTTTTAGCCCGAATATAAGTACATGTGTTTTGGTAATCGCTGATTTTGATACCGATACTGATACAAATAATTTATAACCGTCTGAGTATTAATCAATCACAGGACATTTTATTGAGCTTTGTTTATGTTAGTTGTTAGTTGACTCATGAGCAGAGTGTAGACCCTCGCAAGCGAGGGGAAAAGAAGTGTGTGTCTCAGTGCTCGCTGAACTGAAGTGCTCTCACATACGAAAGTTTCTCTACACGCTGCTCTGAGCTCAAGAAACCCTTTGCGTAAGCACAATTCATGACACCTTGCGTATGAATACGAATGACTGCATATACATTGACTGATAACAATAAACATGAATAAAAGTATCATATTTCCTATTATGGTAAACATCCTCCTCATTACGGTTTTCATCCTTCTCTCAGATTGACACACGCTATAGCCAATCAGCAACCAGCAAATCATCTTCGATAAGGACCTCCCCTTTCCATTTCATGTTTCCATGTTTCTGATTTTGCTCATATTTGTTGTGGTTTTTTTTTCTTTTTGTTGTTGTGTTTTTGGTTTTCTGTTGCGTTTGTGGTTAATGTTCTAGTGAAGAATCTGGGATGCCAAAACTGCAAAAACTCAGAAATTATCATTAATGTCCGTAGTGTGGGTAAAAACCCAGTCAGAAAAAGTTATTTTAGGAAAGATAATAAACAACAGTCAGAAAAAAAACAGGAGAAACAGAAAAGGCTCAGAAATGCATAAAACAGTTGAAAAGACTTCGCAAAGAGAGAAACGCTGCCTCCTTGGAAAATGTAGGTACGAGATTGGAGGCTGTGATTACGATGTAGCGTAGTGTTTTGTTTTTTTTTTTGGCAAAAAGTAGATGGTGTGAGTGGGTAGGCTCTCAACATTCTCATCAGCGTCGATGCAAAGTTGCGCACAAAATGTGTAAAAACTTTACAAAACTGTACAACTCTAAAATCTTAGCATGTACTCCAGGTGTCACATTCATACTGGTGGCTGCTGTGACTTTTTGTTATTGCCACACCCCCAAAATGAGGCTCATAGAAAAATACGTAGTTACGACATTGTGGTTCGAGTTTGCTCACCTCGTAATTGCGATATTTCTGACAGCAATGCAAACAACAGAGTGTACACAGAGAAACTACTCACTGAGCTAACATAGTGCAGGTGTACACAATCAGGTAACAAAGCAATGACAGGACAGGGGCGGAGTTACTGCTACCACTTCAAAGTAGACGTATTTGAAACATGTTACTGAGTGGGGTCAGGGGCCCAAGTTCCACACTGCAGTCTGGTGGATTATCCATCTTCAGATGTATATGGATAGCTATAGCGCTAGCTAACATCTGTGAAACCACCACGCAAAGAAGCGTAAACTCAAGCGGAAAACTTCAAGTTACAGCTTCACCTCTGACTGACGCTGGAGACTCCTTCCAAAGATGTTGTGTAAATAAATGTCTCCTCAGATAATATCAACAATTATTTTTTAATCTGTTTATGTGAAACGTCCGCTGTACACGTCCCTGTGAACGAGCTGTTACTATAGAAACCATAACGTATTAGACGTTAGACACTTTAATATAAACCTGCGCTACGGAATTCAGTTCGTTGTTTTTTTTTTATGAAGTTCTACAGGAAATGAGACACTAGTCATAAGCTGAAGCGTTTATTTATTTTCAGCTATTGCTATTTTTAAAAATAATATATTCAATATATATGTTATAATATGCAAATTTTATGCAAATCATCAAACCAGCTGCTTTCACAATAGTACACTCTCAGTGAGAGTGAATTGAAAGTAATTACCAGGTGTGTGTGTGTGTGTGTGTGTGTGTGTGTGTGAGAGACTCACGGGTGCCGTCGAAGCGAGTGGCGATGGTGTCCAGGAAAGTGTTTTGTGGGGCGAGGAGCCCCTTCATCACCGGCATGGCGGGGACACACGACCTGTCTGTCTTCCTGTCAGTGTGTCTCAGACTCTCGGTGTCTCTGTCTGTCTGTCTGTCTGTCTGTCTGTCTGTCTTTCCCCCCTTTTCGCTCCTCACTCCATCCTCTGAGTCGAGGGCACCGGTTTGGACTGAACTACCCCATGGGGTAAAAAATAAAGGAGGGATTCCCCTCGTTTCTGTTCAAACTGTTTCTTCCTCTCGTTCTCTCTTCCTCCTCTCCCCTTTCTTCTTGGAGAAATAGAGTGACTTCTCAGAATTACTCCGATCTTCAATCCATCCTTCTGTCCTCCTTCGTGTCCTTTATCAGTTTCCCTCGTTTTTTTGTCCTTGTCCTCTTTCTCTGCACCGTTCGCTCTGTCGTTTATCCGCTCGAGGTGTGGTGTCTCTGTGTGCGTCTTTACACCTCACTGCCTCACTGCTCCACTTCCCTCTGCTACTCTCTCTCTCTCTCTCTCTCTCTCTCTTGCACGCTCCTTCTCTGTCTCTCCCTCCCTCCTTCAATTGCTCCTTTTCTCTCTCTCCCTCTCCTTCATCTCTCTTCCACTCTCTTTCTCTGTCCCTCTCTCTGTTTTTTCCCTCTGTCTCTCTCTCTCACTTTCTCTGTCTTTGTCCCTCTTACTGTCTCTCTCTCTCATTCATTGTCTCTCTCTCCTTCCCTCTGTCACATCTTCTCTCGCTCCCTCTCTCTGACCTTCTCTGTTTCTTCCTCCCTCTTTCTAACTCTTTCTCCCTCTCTTTCTTCTTCTATTTCTATCTCTCTCCCTCCCTCTGTCTCTTTCTTTTTCCCACTTTGCCTGTCCCTCTTACTGTCTGTCTCTCTCCCCTCTTTCTATTGCTACCTTTCTCCCTACCTCTCTTTCTTCTTCCATCCCACCATACATCTCTCACATCCTGTATTTCTTTCTCTCTTTCTCCCTCTATCACTCCTTTCCTCACTCTCCCTTTCTCTCTCTCTCTCTCTCTCTCTCTCTTTCTCTGTCTGTCTATCTCTCTCTCGCTCTCTTTCTCTCTGTCAGTGTAGTTTTCAGCAGTTGCAGTTTCACCAAAGCACAAAGACATTTTATACAAATAAAAATAAATAAATTAATAAATAAATAAATCATCAAAGGTCAAAGGTCAATCAGAACTGTGTGTGTGTGTGTGTGTGTGTCACTCTATCACTCATTGTGCCTCACACTGTGCTGCCAGAGCAGTGCTCTGCTTCTGCTCAGTGTGTGTGTGTGAGAGTGTGTGTGTGTGTGTGTGAGAGAGTGAGATAAAACGATCCACGCACACACACACACACACACACACACACACACACACACACTGTACTCTTGCACAGATATTTCCATTGGATTGCACAGTTCTCTGCTCTAAGCACATTTTGTTGTTAAAGTGCGCCTTTTGTTTGGATTTTGTAAAAATTTGTATCTGTTTAATAATCTGCATCACTCGTTTATTAACTCTGTCTCTTCCTCTTTTCTTCACTCTCTCTCTCCTCCTGTCTCTCGTTCCTGACTCTATCTGATTGTCTTTCTGTCTCTGACGTGTCTCGCTTTCTCTTTGTCTTCTCTGTGTGTGTGTGTGTGTGTGTGTGTGTTCCGCAGAACTGAACCGAAGTACTTGCACGGAAACTCACACACACACACACACACACACACACACACACACGTTCACGTCGGCGACGGTGTCCTTGACGACCTTGTTCCCCCAGGGTCTCTCTGTGTGTGTGTGTGTGTGTGTGTGTGTGTGATTTACCTCCCGCTGTTGTAGGTGTAGTTCCAAATGAAAGACTTGTGCCATATTAATGCACAATTATGTAAATGGGATGCGCAGCACATTAAATATTGAGACGTACTTCAGACGAGCACATCAGCGGAGGTTATTAAGAGTCCTGAGTCGGGATGAAGAGGACGTTTAGCTTCGTTTCCTCACACCGAGTACCGCACACACTCGACACACCACGTCACGTTGCATACTTATTCATTAATATTCATGTGTGTGTGTGTGTGTGTGTGTGTGTGAGTGTGTGAGTACACACTCTACTGTAACAGACTGAGACACAGGACATTCATACTTCACTTTTTTTTTATTAACGATGTTAAAAGCTCACTCTTGCTTATGCCGCAAACTCGAAACTCAGAAAGTTCTGAGTTGGCGTTGTGTGTGTTTGTGTGTGTGTTTTGTGTGTGTGTGTGTGTGTTTTTTTTTACATTCCATTATTCATTTGAATATTAAAATTAATAACCCCCAAATCTCAGGATTTAGATAAAAAGCCTAACTATCTAGCTGAAACCTAGCTGGCTAAATTAGCGTAGCTAATGTTCAACACATGCGTACTAGACAGCACACGCACAAGCTGATGTCAGTGATTCTTGTAACTTTTAAAGTAATAAAATAAACCTTTCACAATTGCTTACATTTGAAATGTGTGTTAGGGGAAAATATGGTGACATCTTCACCGCTCTGTTACGTCCGCTGTTCCTTTTGGAGCACGGAGAGGAAACACCAGTAAGCGTCCTCGCTACTGTGTGTGTGTTTTGGAATAGACTGATTTCATCAGCGTTAAATGCAGATCCAAGGATTTAAATGAGCGGCAAACTGCCAAGTTGCTAAATTTACCCTTGGTTTCTTTTGCAACTGTAAGGGTTCAGTTTAGTGTTAGCAACTTGAACTCTTACAGTTACAGCAAATTAGCACCCCCGGGTTAGCGACTCCTGTGTACTTGATGTCTTTTCAGGAAAGTAGCACACCAAATTCCCAAGCTGTATTGCATAAGACAGGCTTCTTGAGGCTTGCTTGTGCTAGCAAATTTAGCAGATGTCATTTTTTTTTCCCTTTGTCTGAACACACAGAGCCACCAGAATAGAATTGACGACGTCAGGCCTGTGGAGAAAATGGGGCACCGCTAAAAATATTAGCCCACTTCCACAGAGCAGCGAGCAGAGCACAAAAACATGGCAGTGGACACGGACGGCTCAGAATACGCTCTTTATAAAAACCCGAAACACAGCGTGTGTCCCAGAACCTGAGGGAAAAGTCCAACTGCGGCTCTGTAGAGAGCTCACGCTCTGTGCTAGGCTAAAGACATCTCCCCTCTTTGCACTGGTCCTTATTTATCTTCATATACTTATTTTTATTAGCTTTATGTGTGTAATAATGTAATAATAAACACATAACATTTGCACAAAGTTTTATACTATAAAATAGTATAATATAACAGTTTTTTTTTTTTTTATGAAGTGTGTAAAAGGGCGCAGTAAAAGCTCAGAGTTCGAATCTGGCACCATCTTGTGGAGAAACCTCCTAACTGCCTGACGGAACCGGAAGTGACGTATTCGTTCTTATTGCGTGATAAATCTGCTGGAAAAAAAACAGTTGCTACTCTTCAGTAAAACTGAAGCCGTTTCATAATTATGATTATGAATTTTGTAAATGATTAAAAATTATCCTGACAATATTGAGTTACTTCAACAGAAATATATAAATAAACCGTTAGACGGTAAACATTAGCTAATGACACACCTTTAGATTGATCGTATTCTTTTTAATGAATTAGGAAAAAGAAAAACTTGATAAATCTACATATTATTATTATTTTTAGCTATTTTGCATAATCATGCATAAATACTTGTTTTGTCTAGGAATGTAAAATATTTCTGTACGTTATTTTTTTGTGCCATAAAATGCTAATGCTAAGTCCAAAGGCTAAGTGAGTAAACTTTTAGCTGTTTTCTGTCCATCAAATACGATTACGCTTATTAAAAGTGCTGTTTATCTGTTTGTTGTTTGTTTTTCATCGCAGGCGTTACCAGGATACAGCGTACGTGCTTTCGTTCCGTAATTTACATTGGCTCGTACTGATTGGCTAGCTCACAGTTTACCCGAGTTACCCGGATCCGGAAGTAGGTCTTCACGTCAGAAAAGAAGGCCAAAACAAGGGGTTAATTTCCCCACCTGTATTCCGGAAACCCCGCCCCTCTTTTCATGATTGGCTAATAGTGTCCGGCTTCTGCGCTCTGATTGGTTTATACTTTGCGTTGACGGGCAGATCGTAGTATTTGGTTGTGAAACTAGCCAATGGTAACGCAGGAGGCAGGGTTTGTGTGAATACGGGTGGGGAAAAACACCGGGGGGAAAAAAACTGTCATGTTTTGACAAGGAAACAAGTGAAAGAGAAAAGTCTGACGTTTGCAGTGTGAATATTAACAAACGCAATTCGTCCATTTTCACTTAAAGTGAAAATAAGCGCTAAGGTGAGTGTCTTACAGCTTGTGCTGTCTTTTGCTAAATTGAGTTTAACCTAGCTAGCCTGTTAGCTAACATTAGCCATGCTAGCTACTAGCCTGTGAGTTAGCGCTCCGCCTGAACTTTAATAACATTAATAAACTTTTAATAAAATGAGCAGATTACATTGAAATTAAACATTTATTGAGTAAAATGTAAATGTGATGCCAGCTGTGCCTCAGATATATGTCACTGGCCAAGTCAGCAAAGCTAGCCAGAGCGCTAACTAGCACTAAAACAACAACAAGATTGTTTAATTAGCCCTTAAAAGTTTAGTCGAGGAGGCTCCCCCCGGAAGTTACGTCACTTGGTGATGGGTTTATGATAGTGATCGTGTCTCAGACTAGCGTGTGAGTGGAAGAGTTGAATTATTAACACTTTATCAGCTTTTCTCACTTCCCCAATCCTGTGTAGAAACAGGGCTGAGCTGATGTGTCGCTCGGACGATATACCGCGATCTGGAAGCCTGAACTTGTGTTAAAGCAGATAGTAACTAGAAACGGATAAAAAGTGTGCTGTCAGTCTGTAGTAAATAAGAGGCTGTGTAGGTCTCCTGAGAGAGAGAGAGAGAGAGAGCTCTGCTGCAGTCAGCTCGTCTTGTTGTTCCAGACTGATCCCGCCTTCTCGTCCTGTTCCTGTCTGAGCGTCTGGACTCGGATCCACATCGTCAGCGCGTCGTCATGGCGGGTCGACCCAACGGGCCGGCCGCGGGGAACAAGATCTGCCAGTTTAAGCTGGTTCTGCTGGGCGAGTCGGCCGTGGGGAAGTCCAGTCTGGTCCTGCGCTTCGTCAAGGGCCAGTTCCACGAGTACCAGGAGAGCACCATCGGAGGTTCTCGCCCGCCGACCGCTTCTGCTCTTGTCACCTGTATCACTGCGTTGAGGTGATTAATGGACTAATCCCGACTCTCACTGTTTTGTGTCTAGCGGCGTTCCTCACGCAGACCGTGTGCCTGGATGACACGACAGTCAAGTTTGAGATTTGGGACACAGCCGGACAGGAGCGCTACCACAGCCTGGCCCCGATGTACTACAGAGGAGCTCAGGCGGCCATCATCGTCTACGACATCACTAACACCGTGAGAGGACACTCACTCATTCACTCGTTCATTCACTCGTTCACTCACTCGTTCACTCACTCGTTCACTCATTCACTCACTCACTCATTCAATCACTCACTCACTCACTATTTCACTCCAACTCTCTCTCATTCACTTAATCACTCACTCGCTCCCTCATTCACTCACTCACTCATTCATTCGCTCATTCATTCACTCGTTCACTCACTCGCTCCCTCATTCACTCACTCACTCGCTCCCTCATTCGCTAACTCACTCGCTCCCTCATTCGCTCACTCATTCACTCTTTCACTCACTCATTCACTCTTTCACTCACTCATTCATTCACTCACTCACTCACTCCAGCTCTCTTATTTACTCCAACTCTCTCTCTCACTCATTCACTCACTCACTCCAACACTATCATTCACTCCAAATCTTTCTCTCTCTCACTCACTCATTCACTTTAACTCTCTCTCTCACTCATTCATTCACTCTAAATCTGTTTCTCACTCACTCATTCACTCACTCGATCTCTGTTAATCACTCACTCTCTCTCTCACACACACACACACACACACACACACACACACTCTCTCTCTCTCTCTCTCTCCCTCTCTCAGGTTCACAGTGTGCTTTGTTGGTGTGACTGTTTTAAAAATGTTGCCACAGTAAATTAATAAAATAAACAGTAAACATGGATGAATGTAAACGACGCAGCTGTATAACTCACAGAGGAGTTTGGGCTTTTAGAGTGTCTTCAATTTCTAAACTGTGATCATGTCAGAATTTGTCTTTCTTTCAGGTTCTCGTTCTTCAGATATTCATCTGATTGGATTTGTGTGTTTAGTGTTTCGTTTGGTTTGGGATTTAATTGCATTTTTCCACGGTTCAGTGTTCATTGTTTCATATGTATTCAGTCTGGATTTGGGGTGTGAGTTTGGGTATGCGCGTGTGTGTGTTTGGGCGTGTGTGTGTTTGGGCGTGTGTGTGTTTGGGTATGCGCGTGTGTGTGTTTGGGTATGCGCGTGTGTTTGGGTATGCGCGCGTGTGTGTGTGTGAGTTTGGGTTTGTTTGGGTGTGTGTGTGAGTTTGGGTGTGTGTGTGAGTTTGTGTGTGTTTGGGTGTGTGAGAGAGTTTGGGTTTGTTTGGGTGTGTGTGTGAGTTTGTGTGTGTTTGGGTGTGTGAGAGAGTTTGGGTGTGTGTGTGAGTTTGTGTGTGTTTGGGTGTGTGTATGTTTCTGTGTGTGCGTGTGTGTGTGTGTGTGTGTGTGTGTGTGTGTGTTATTCTCTCACTCACTGTCTTACTCAGTCTATCTCTCACTTATTCACTATTTCACTCACTCTCTCATTCAGTCACTCAGTCTCTCACTGTGTGCGTGTGTGTGTGTGTGCGTGTGTGTGTGCGTGTGTGTGCTCGCGCGTGTGTGTGTGCGCGCGTGTGTGTGCTCGCGCGTGTGTGTGTTCAGGAAACGTTTGTGCGAGCGAAGAATTGGGTAAACGAGCTGCAGAAACAGGCGAGTCCCAACATCGTCATCGCCCTGTCCGGGAACAAAGCTGACCTCGCTAACAAGAGAGCTGTCGATTTCCAGGTGTGTGTGCGTGTGTGAGCATGTGTGTGTGTCCTTGTGTGTGTGTGTCCGCGCGTGTCCGCGAGTGTGTGTGTGCGTGTGTCAGTTGTGTTGGATTGACAGACTGCCATTTTAACGTTGTGATGTGTGACCCGGAACAGGAAGCGCAGGCGTACGCTGACGATAACGGCCTGCTGTTCATGGAGACTTCGGCCAAAACCGCCATGAACGTCAACGAGATATTTATGGCTATTGGTAAGTCGAAACACACACACACACACACACACACACACACACACAATGCCAACCATTTTAGACAATTTTGCATGCACACTTTGTTATTAATTGCTGTACGTAGCATGTTTTTTCCTAGTATAAGGAAGAAGGTAAACAAAGGGCGGAGCTTAAGTTAATCTCATCAGCCAATCACAAACCTAATAACTGCTAGCGTTTCAGTTTTGCGTTCACTGAAATAAAATGCGTACTCGACTCGCGCTATAGACACATGGTGCTTCCTGATTGTTTGATTGGCTGATCAGATTTAGCCTTAGCTCCGCCCCCCCGTCTGACGTGTTGGATCGGAGAATCTGATTGGCTGGAAGCCCCTTGCTGATGCTCATTCCATGCACTTCTCCGTCCTACAGCGAAGAAGCTGCCGAAGAACGAGCCTCAGGCTGGGGGAGGCGGGGCGAGTGGGCGGGGCCGAACAGGCGTGGACCTCCAAGACTCCGCCCACCAGAGCTCCTCGGGCAAATGCTGCAACTGATTCGCTGATTCATTGATTCTGGTAGCAATGGGTCCAAACAGAGACGCAGAGGAGCTGAAGATGAGCACCTGGCCTTTATGATGATGATGGTGATGATGATGATGATGATTCCTTCAGAGATTATGTTTTTGATCATTTTTTTTTTCCCTAAAGAAATCATATAAGCTAGCACTTCCTCTCTGTCTCTCTTGCACTTCCTGTCTGGTTTATCCATATTTTATGAAAATACTAACATGATTCGTGTCTCGAGGCTCGTTTTTTAAAACACGATAAAACAGCTGTGAGGTTGTTTCGGTGGTGGGTGGTGCGTTTACCACTTTCCCCCCTCCTCCTCCTCTTCCTCCTCCTCCTCCTCTTTTTAACGTTATTTAGTTTTTGTCCTTTGTTTGTTGCGTAACGATATTAATGATGAGTGGGAATCTTACACCCAAATCATTTTGTACACGAGTGAGTATAGTTTTTACTGCAACGGTGGACATCATGGCATTATTATTGGGGTTCTGTGTGTGTGTGTGTGTGTGTGTGTGTGTGTGTGTGTGTGTGTGTGTGCGCGCGTGTGTGTGTGTCTGTGCGTGTGTGTCTGTGCGTGTGTGTCTGTGCGTGTGTGTCTGTGCGTGTGTGTGTGTGTGTGTGTGTGTGCGTGCGTGTGTGTGTGTGTATGTGTGTATGTGTGTGTGTGTGTGTGTGTGTGTGTGTGTGTGTGTGTGGATGAGCATTACCTCTGACACCTGAAGAAACATTTTTAACGTTGTGGTTTTTCAATCTGTAAAGAGGGAAATAAAAAAGGAGGGAAACATCTGTGTGTAGTGTGCTTCCTCGGTTTGAAACACAGCCACTTCATCTGTACTCCTCATTAAAAATTCCAAGAGTGATGAATATTCATGATTATGCAAATTTGAAAACATAAATAGTGTAATATTGCAAGCTTAGGAAGTCAGTCTCTAGGCACAAGTTTGATATCAGAATCAGTCTCGAGTGACCTTGACATTTTCTCACCGATTTATTGAACAGCGTCCCAACCTGTCCGAATATAACGTTACCATGACGACCACCATCTCTTCATCACTGAAGTTAGCTAGTTTAGCTAGCAAGGTTAATGTACAGGTTCCTCAACCAGACGTTTCAGGGTAATTCCTCATTACAGAAGGAGAATTTATGACTTCATAAACTGATGAAATATTAATTCACAATAATTACATAATATCTTGAAATATTGAAATATTATGTCACAATAATGAGATATTAAGATATAATAACATAATATCTTGAGGTAGTGAGATAGTACCTCGAAATAATGAGATAAAATAACAACACACTACAATCCGTTTCAAACCACGGCGCTATAGGAACGCGTTTATCACCACATCGTGTTTCTAGGGGACGCGATTTAGCGACGGACACGCCCCCTTGACGTCTATTGGCTGGTTTCGACAAGCCTCAATCTGATTGGCTAAACTGTGGTCCTTCTCTGTCAGAGTGTCGACTTAAAAACCGCAGGCTGCGTCCCAAATGGGTCGGTTATTTGACATGTAGTGCCCTAGGGAGGGTGTGGAGGTGTTATTTTGCGCCCTATCTAGGGCACCTATCTAGGGAACAGAGAGAGATTTGGGATGCGGATTTTGCTTTCGCGAAGACTTGTAGGAAATCGGATGCTCTATAAGAGCTAACTGTTATCGCTGTATTCATGTATAAGATAGTTACATGAATTTTTATGTAAAAATTTATATGACACAGTTTGTGCTCGTGCTGCTTCCGGTTCCACATCGATGAGGTTTTGTCCTGCTAGCACATTTAGCTTGATTAGCGGCTAGCGCGCGCAGGTAGGCACACACTCGGCTTCAACGGGTTTTTGTGTGTTTAGATAAATAATTAATACATTTCTCTGATTATCCGCTGACTCTGAGATGTCCCAGACATTAAAGTTTAACTCAATACGAGCAGTTAAACGGAGTACTGATGTTTATTAAGTGCTAGCTGCTGTTTGTACACCGTTAACCTGTTAGTTAGTTAACCTGCTGTAGTGGGTGCTTTGGTAATAAAGTGCGCGTGCATGAATTTGCATGAATTTGCATAATTAATCTGTCCTAAAAGCCCTTAAGCTTCTTTCTCGCGAAATGAGTTCAACAGGGCAGCATTTGAGAATCTCCTGGAAGTGTTCCGATAGTTTATGCACCCTATGTAGCACACTTGTTTCTCTGATCCTTGTTTCATGCACTATGTATTGTACTACAAAGGGATTATGCACTCTATATCATGCCTTATATGTCCAATGCACAGCTTATGTCCACCCTACATAGCGCACTGTATGTCCCCTTGCATAAGTGCACTATATAGGGTGTGAACTAATGACTTATGCCTCCTATGTAGTGCAAAATACATTCCATAAGGTGCTGTTTTGGAATTAAGCACCCTAGTCCATTTATGTACACTACATAGGGCATGATATGGCATGTGCACCCTACATAGTGCACTACATATATAAAACCGGAGGCTGTTTATGGGTTCAGGAACCTAGTGCCTCGAGCTGTGCACTAGGTAGGGTATGAAATAATGACTTATACACCCTACGTAGGTCACTCTTTGTCCAATAGGGAGCCATGTAAGCTTTCCCTATAGAAGTGCACTACAGTAGTATATGGAATAGGAGCTCTGGTACCCTATGTAGTGCACTACATGGGTCCCACTACATATTAGAGTGTTCAGGCTCCTCACCCTTCCAACAAGTGCACTATGAAGGGCGTATGCACCCTGTATAGTGTCTCATATGTTCTCCAATGCTGTTTGAGAATTGCTCCGTATAGTAGTGCCCTACATAGTGCACACTATGTCCAATAGGGAATGTAGTTTCCTGTGTAGTGAAGTGGACTGACTTCTGTGTACTACGTAGTGCACTACTTGTCTTATACATGTGCACTACGAAGGGTGAAATAATGATGTATTACACAAATTACACACTGCTCTCTGTGTAATAGTCTTCATCTTTTGGCCTCGTTTCAGAAGATGTCCTTTCATCCTGGACGTGGATGTCCACGAGGGCGCCCCCCCCCTCAGAATTACCCCCCCGTCCCCCTGCGTTTGCCCCCTCCTCAGTCCCTTGCGCCCTCCGTGCCCCCTCCCTACCCCTATGACCCCTCGACGCCCCACTGTTCCACCTACAGCCCTCAGTGCACCAACACCTACATGCCCAACATGCCGCCTCGTCCCGAATTCCCTCCCTACCCTGTCCCAGCGTCCTCCCAGGGTCCGCAGTGCCCCTTGCGCCCTCCTTTCCCACCCCCGCCGCTGCACCAGGGCTTCCCAGAACCCCCTAACTTCCCCCCGCCCCCTTTGCCTGTCCCTGCAGGTGGCCCTTCCCCCTCTCAGGGCTCGTATCCTTACGTCCCGCCTCCTCCTCCTCCACCCTCGATGCCTCCTTCTGTACCCTTTCAGCCTCCCTACTCCATGAATTACCCCCCTCAGCCCCACTTACCCCCTCTACCTCCTAATTTTTACCCCCCCTCTGAATCCGGTTCCTTCAAACCCATGGAGCATTTCCACCACTTCAAGAGCGACAAGTCGCCCGAAAGGCCACGACGCCACAAAAGCTACGGGTACGGTGGGTACAGCGGGCACGGAGAGCGGCGGGAGCGAGGGCGGAGCCCGGACAGGAGACGACAGGAAGGAGGCCGGTACCGGTCGGAGAACGAGAGGGGACGGACCCCCCCGAGACACCGGAGCCGAGAGCGCAGCAGGTGGGCCAGTCAACCGTTAATCGTTTAACCAGTTACCTTTATAACATCTGTTATTACATACTCGTGACCTGACGTTCACTCAGTTACTAAATCACTTAGTACACGGAGCTACGTTACTTTAACGTTACAGTCGTAATGTTTACCTGGATGCATACTTGATTAGTTACAAAACAAAGTAGATAAATGGCTAAACATGTTGCTTGCTTGACTGCATACTAGCCTACATGAATACTTGCATACTAGCCCACTCACATACTACACATGCTAGCGTATTTAAGAACAAGCCTACTGGTGTACTGACACACACGCATTTTAACTGACTTGTGTATGTGCATACTAGCCACACTTTTAAACTATTTTTGTACTTTAATCTGAGTTTATTTGCATACTTCTCTGCTAGCCTGCTTGTATACTTCCAGCCTACCTGCATTCCAGCCTACTTGCCTACTTCTGTAATTGCGTTCTGCTTAGTAGCCCACTTACACATTTGCATACTTGTGTTATAATCTACAGTACTGTTATAAACTAGAGTAATGTTATCCTTTAAAATATCATAACCTGCAGTAACGTTAGTACCTA
>CM074927.1:1278415-1293179 GCA_037576815.1 Pangasius larnaudii
TTAGCATCTGTGTTCGTCTCTCAAAAAAAATGCTTACGGGTAGTAAAACAGATGGGATGTTGAGATGATAGACAGAACCCCCTCTCTCCCCCTCTATTTCACTTGTCTTTCTCTGCTGATGTCAGCGAACGAACGAGGATGTTTAGGAAGGAATGTGACCGAGGAAAGAGCCAGGAAGTGCATTAATGAGACAGAATGGAAAAAGGAGATAATACAGCGAGTTCCAACCAAAAAAGGAGAGGAATAAAAATGTCAATAATAATCTGAGCTGGAAATGAGAGTCAATAGAATTTCATGGTGGTGTGTAGAATTATGTGGGATTATATAGGATTATATTAGATATAGATTACTTGGGAATTACTTGGGAATCAGAATCTGGAATTGTGTAGGACACTGAGATTGTGTGGGAGTCTGGGGGATCGTCTGGGGTTGTGTGGGAGTCTGGGAGTTTGAGAGGCTGTGGGATCGTGTGGGACTATATGGCAGTATGTGGGATTGTTTGGAAGGATTCGGGATTGTGCGGAAGTATGTGGGATCATATGGGAGGCTGTGGGATCATTTGGGACTCTGAGGGATTGTGTGGGATTCTGTCAGATTCTGGAATTGTGTAGGAGACTGGGATCGTGTGGGAAGCTGTGGGATCGTATGGGAGTCGGAGGGATCGTGTGGGAGGCTGTGGGATCGTGTGGGGTCGTGTGGGAGGCTGTGGGATCGTGTGGGGTCGTGTGGGAGGCTGTGGGATCATATGGGACTCTGAGGGATTGTGTGGGATTGTGTGGGATTCTGTCAGATTCTGGAATTGTGTAGGAGACTGGGATCGTGTGGGAAGCTGTGGGATCGTATGGGAGTCTGAGGGATTGTGTGGGAGGCTGTGGGATCGGACGGGAGTCTGAGGGATTGTGTGGGAGTCTGAGGGATTGTGTGGGAGTCTGAGGGATTGTGTGGGAGTCTGAGGGATCGTACGGGAGGCTGTGGGATCGTGTGGGATCATGTGGGAGGCTGTGGGATCATATAGGAGTCTGAGGGATTGTGTGGTAGGCTGTGGGATTGTGAGGGATTTCTGTTTCTGAGGCGTCAGACAGTTCACCAGAACATATTTGGGGCTACCTGAGAGTCTCGTCCATGGCTTCTTCTCTCATGCTCAAGCTTTTGCTTCAGCAGCTGCCTTTGCTGCAGCCCTTCTGGTTGTCCTATACATCTCCGTTGAATCAGGAGAGCTGCCGATGACCAATACTTGGAAGGCTTCCTTCTTCAACTGAACTGCTTCCTTTACTACTAGTGTTCAGCAATGTGTCCTAGAGTTTCCACCATGACAGGCACCAACGCCCTTTCAGCTACAGCTTCTTGCAGCTGCCTCTTCAACTGAGGCCTTGGACATGGTCCATTTAGACTCAGTGTCTTTAATCTCACATGGTACATGGGTAGAGTTTATATGAAGTAAATTGGTCTATATGGAATTCTGTGGGTTTATAGTGAGTCTGTAGGACTCTATGGGAGTCTGTAGGAGTCTGCGGAAGGTCTAGCTAGCATTGTAACTTTAAACATTACTGCATTGCCACTAATAGATCATCCCTAAATTAATAAACAGCAAAAAATGTGTGATAATGTACCTCAGGAGAGAAATGGTACACACAATGACTCAGTTTTATTATTTTTGTGTAAAGGCCACGTGGCCTTAATGAGTTGGTCAAAGGCACCGTCAGCACTTTTTAAATTTCCTCCACACACTCGCTGACTCTGCACTTCGTCATCTCTCACACTCCTGCTATCACTCTCTCGTGTGCTGTGCATCTCTGAAATATCTTTCATGTTTTATCAAAGCCTTCAGCAGATCTGTAAGAGATGGAGCTGCAGAAGGCAAATTAACAAAAACTACATTATGGATCTAACAAATATTAAAAGAAGTTTTATTTGAAAATGTATAGATGGGAAAAAAATGAGTTTGTAGCTAATACTGAAAAGTCATTATCTTGCGACGATCTATCCAAAACGTGAAGAAATAGCAAAACTTCATTATTTGGCAAAGAAACACAAAAACTGTAATGCAGTTAAGAAAATGTTTAAATTTCAAAGTTAGCAAATAAAGAAATAATGCATAGGTCAGAAATACCAAAATGCACAATGGGGCTAAGAAATATTGAGAACAACCAAGAAATATTGAGAACAACCAAGAAATATTGAAAATGTAAATGTAGCTAAAAAATATTTTAGAATATTCAGCTAAGAATTATTAAACTGTATAAAAAAAAAAACCCAGAAAATTATACCTGAGGATTATTGAAAGCTAGAGCAAGTTGCTAAGTTATGAGGTGACTCTCTACAGACATGAAATTATCATCATTCAGATGTCCTCAGAATTATAAAAAAAAAAAAAAAACTGCTTAGTTGATAAATATTCACCCCCTCAGTGTGAATTGTCCATTTGCGGCAATTTTCGCCAAATTAGATGGAGAATGTTATTGGACAGCGATTTTTTTTTTTTCATCATTGTCCTATTGGAACATATATTTTCATAGATATCTGGCTGACTGGAGCAGGTTCTCCTCAACACTTTTCTCCATCCATGTTGCCTTTGATGTTGCATCAGGATTTCCAGTTCCTCCTGCAAGCCCTGAGCGTGATGCTACCACCACCATGCTTGATGGCAGGAACAGTGTTACGTGGGTGCATTTAGTCTGCACCTAACTTTAAGCTTTTGCTTTTAGACCAGAGTTTTTTCCAAAAAAAAAACTCTCAGATTTCATCACATGCTTTCGAGAAAACTCCAGGCATTGCCTTTCTGTTCTCAGAAGTGGCTTCCTTTTTGGCCGCTCTCCCATAGATCCTGGATCTGTGAAGAGCTGATGATGATACTGAGCTCTGTAACTCCTTCAGTGGTGTCGCTGGACTCGTGGGCACTTCTCTGAGAACTGGCCGGATCTCGGTAGTGTTTTGTTTGTGCCGTACTTTTTGTCCACTTTGGATTTCATAGTGCTCCTGAGAAGGTCCAAAGCTTTTCTGATCTTTTTGTAACCTTCACCAGATTTTGTTTCCTCCTAGCAACTTCATCTTGAAGGTTCATGTTCCTTGGCAGTTCCTTGGTCTTCATAATAGCAGGCCTGATCTGATCTGATCTTTTTATTTTTATTTATTCCCAGATTCGAAACGAACACACGTGTATCCTGTTGAACATTTTTAGTGTGAATGCTCAAGAAAATTAAATACTAGTCCTAATTTAGATTGCTAAAGGAAAGTGAGGCGAATAATTGTTAATAAAGCAGTGTTTGGATTTTTAAAATATTTTTTAAAACTAATTCTAAATCATTTATTTCTGTTTGTATGCAGTTTATTTCTGTAGAGTCGCTTCAGAAGGAGTAAGGAAAAAAATCCCAACTTTAATAAACTGAAATTTGATGTTGCAACACCAGCAAAAAGAGAAGTAATCACTAGGGGGTGAATACTTTCTGGAGGCTCTGTACATTATAGTTTCCTTCTAAACATACTCTTAAAAAACTTTGCCTTGTGGAGCTTCTTTACTTTTTTTTTATTTTTTATTTTTTTATAGCTCCTTAACCTCTTTAGCTTTTATTTACAATATTTTACTTCCTCCTGCTGAACGCAGCTTTTATTTCATCGTCGCTGTTTGTTTTTCACATCGGAGCTTCTTCACCTTCTGAGCTTCTCATCTCTCTCTCTCTCTCTCTCTCTCTCTCTCTTTTCAGCTTTTTCTTGCTTTTCTTTTGCATCTTCTTTACTTTTCTCTTGTTTACTTTCACCTTTTTGCTGCTTCACCTGCTATTTCCTCCTCCTTCGCTCTCGCATGTTAATGTTGGTTAGCGTTTATTTACTCCTGATCCTCGATAATGAACGAAAGGAATGAAAGAGGCTGGTTTTTGAGTCACACTAATTTCCATGATAAAGCTGATTTTCTGATTAGCATGAGCAGATGGAGGGGATTTGGGGTTAAAGCCGAGGAGAGATGGGATTATCTCTGACTCGCTGAGGATTTCTGTTTTTTAATGATTTTTTTTTTTTAAACAATATGCAGTGGAGGATATTTACTTTCCCTCCCTGTTCTTCTCCTTCAATCACTTCACTTTAACATTAAGGTGTGTGTGTGTGTGTGTGTGTGTGTGTGTGTGTGTGTGTGTGTGTGTGTGGTCCTCTACAGTAGGTCCAGTAGGGTCACTTTTTTTTAAAGAAAATTAAAATAATGTGTCACTTTTGGATATGAATAGAGCAATGATAGCTCAAGTTTTTTTATGCAACAAAATGTGTGTGTGTGTGTGTGTGTGTGTGTGTGTGTGTGTGTTAGTTAATGTAGATGCACCTCAGGAGAGGATTAATATTCATGTACTACACTGAACATACTCGTTTACATAATCCTAGTGTGTGTGTGTGTGTGTGTGTGTGTGTGCTGAGAGCCGCACATTCCCACGTGAAGATTAACACACACTTCTTATTTCCTCTCCTTCATTCGTTCATTCTTTGTTATTGAGTTTGTGATTTCTGTCTCTCTCTCTCTCTCTCTCTCTCTCTCTCTCTCTCTATCTCTGTCTGTCTCTCTGTCTCTCTCTCTCTCTATCTCTGTCTGTCTCTCTGTCTCTCTCTCTCTATCTCTGTCTGTCTCTCTCTCTCTCTCTCTCTCTGTCTGTCTGTCTGTCTCTCTCTCATTCTCTATCTCTGTCTGTCTCTGTCTGTCTCTCTCTCTATCTCTGTCTGTCTCTCTGTCTCGCTCTCATTCTCTATCTATCTCTGTCTGTCTGTCTCTCTCTCTCTCTCTCTGCAGGTGCTGTGTATTTGGAAGGAGGGTTAGAAGAGGCCAAGCAACTGTTTGGCAGGCTGCTGTTCAACAGTGAGGTGTGTGTGTCTGTGTGTGTGTCTGTGTGTGTGTCTGTGTGTGTGTGTGTGTGTGTGTGTGTTTTCATTTCTTCCTTGGGACGACATCCAGCTCACAAGTATCCTCCTAAGTATTCAAGCAGCCAAGTACACATACAAGTGGAGACTGTCGTGAGTACAAGAGTATACAGATAGACAGATTACTATACTTATCTCTGTGTGTGTGTGTGTGTGTGTGTGTGTGTGTGTGTGTGTGTGTGTGTGTGTGTGTGTGTTACAGAACCTGAGGGAGGTGTGGCTCAACTACCCGCCTCATCCACTACAGGTGAGCAAAATATATATGTATATATATATATATATATATATATATATATATATATATATACACACACACACAGTCAGGGGCAAAAGAAAGTACACCCTCCTTCTATTCTGGGTTTTTATTTATCAGGGCCTAAATAACAGTTGCGTGGTCCTCACTAGCTTCTATAAACAAACAAACAACACAACAAAAAAAAAAACACAACAGATTTCAGTATGTAGTCATTTAAAAAAAAAAAAAAAAAAAGGCATTCAGAAAACAGGTGGGGGAAAAAATAAGTACACCCCATAATTCAGTAACATGTAGAAGCACCTTTAGCAACAATAACTTGTAAATGTAAATGTTTTCTGTAGGAGTTTATCAGTCTCTCACATCGTTTTGGAGAAACTTTTGCTTCAGTACATTGACTTAACAAAGTTGAAGATATATTTTAGGCTCAGGCTAAATTGTATTATCGCATTTTTGTAACTGAATCACAGTGCGTGGAGGGGCGATGATGATGCGTGATCAGTTATATGCGGAAAGCGAAGATGTTTATTCTTTCCAAGAGATAAACTCCTTTTTGGAGAGAAATCTTTAGCGAAGTGGTCGAGGTAAGAGACTTTTTTTTTCCCTTACGTCGACAAATTTGAAGAGATTACGGAGATTATAGTGTAACGCTAGTTAGGATGATGTGTGTGAGAGAAAAATGGTTTCGTCTGGCAAAAAATACAGAACGCTAAAGGTAAAGGTACAGAAAAGAAAGATATAAACACGTCACTTCGGGTGTCCTTCTCCATGTTGGGTTTCTCTGTTGGGTGTGTTCGCCTCATGGAGATTCTCAGAGTGAGCTCCTTAAATATAAACGGAGGCAGAATAAAAGGGAGATGGTGTCAGAGTAAAGGAAATCAGGATAACCTTTTTACAGGAGACAAACATACAGACAGTCCTGGCGAAGGAATGATGTTTGTTTAGCCACGGCTCTAACAGCAGTGCACGGGTCACTGTTCTCTTTTTTTCAGAAAGAGCAGATATCAGGAAAAAGAAGCAGCAGATAAAAACAGTGTCGGATTAAATGAGGTGGTGACAGAAAAAAAAAACAAGAGCTTGGATCTCATTTGAAAGAACAGGTGAAGGGTGTATTAATAAGGGTAAAGATTTGCTCAAGACATAGCTGCTCCTACTGCCTTTTTATTTCTTTTAAAACGCTAAACATTACAGCAGAAGCAAATGACGTGCTTGCGTCACCCGAATGGGATTTTTAGCATCTGATCCAGCTGAGATGAGACAGTTGGCCAGAGACTTTTATACAGACCATAATAGTGCTGAAGGCTGTAAAAGTGTAAGCATGACAGCACTGTTCCAAGATCTTTCACACTTAGAATCTGCAGAGACAAGAACTGTACTCCACCATTACATTAGGTGAACTTACAGAAGCAGTGAAACAGCTGTCCACTGGAAAAGTTAGATTACCAGCAGAGTTTTACCAGAATTTCTGCACAATATTGAGAGGAACCTTTTATAAATATTTTAAGAATGATTTATTACTCATCAGCTGTCTTCGAGCTATCCTGTCCCTTCTGCCAAAGAAGAGTGACCTGGGACTGTTAAAGAACTGGAGACTAGGCATCTTGTAGCATTCTGATTATAAAATATTATCAAAATGTCTGGGTAATAGGCTTTTTATTAATAATAATAATAATTCACACAGACCAAACACATTCTTTAGCCAATAGAAAAATAATGGACAACTTGTTTTTATTAAGAGAGATAGTCGAGCTAAGCAAGATGAACAAAGAGAATTTGAGTATTCTATCAAGAGAATCCGTTTGATAGGGCTGATCATCAGTACCTTTTCAAGATTTTAAGAGCATTTGGGCATGGAGAAATGTTTTTATCCTGGATCAGACTGCTATATTCTGAAGTGTGGTAATGGTAAAGGTCAGCAGGGTCTAATTGTGCTGATTCCAGTGACTAGAGGTATCAGACAGGGCTGTCCGATTCCAGTGACTAGAGGTATCGGACAGGGCTGTCCGATTCCAGTTACTAGAGGTATCGGACAGGTCTGTCCGATTCCAGTTACTAGAGGTATCGGACAGGGCTGTCCAATTCCAGTGACTAGAGGTATCGGACAGGTCTGTCCGATTCCAGTGACTGGAGGTATCGGACAGGGCTGTCCGATTCCAGTGACTAGAGGTATCAGACAGGGCTGTCCGATTCCAGTGACTAGAGGTATCAGACAGGTCTGTCCGATTCCAGTGACTAGAGGTATCAGACAGGGCTGTCCGATTCCAGTGACTAGAGGTATCAGACAGGTCTGTCCGATTCCAGTGACTGGAGGTATCAGACAGGGCTGTCCGATTCCAGTGACTAGAGATATCAGACAGGGCTGTCTGATTCCAGTGACTAGAGGTATCGGACAGGGCTGTCTGATTCCAGTGACTAGAGGTATCAGACAGGGTTGTCCTTGATCGGGCCAGCTGTATAGCATTACAATTGAACCTTTATTGTGCAAACTTATAGCAAACCCATAGCAAAAAAGCCCACCTGGGGCACATGGCTCATCAGCCTATGCTGATGATGTCACAACTTTAATAACCCAATGTACCCAATATATTACAAAACTCAAGAATAATCTTAAAGTATCTGAGAAAGCATCTTCAGCGAGGATCAACTGGAACAAGTGTGGGGGATATCTGATTGGTCAGTAGCAGGGGTTTGAGATTCCTGAACTTCCAGGGGGGTTAGTTTGGGAAACAGAGGTGTGCAGTTAGGAAGTCACGTGTTTGTGCAGAGAAATTGGGAAAGCAGAAGGTGTCAGCTCAATTGTCTAAATAGACTTTGCTGTTACCACAGCTGTCGTGCAGGGGGGAGGGTGCTGGTGATGAACGACCTGTCTGCCTCTACGCTGTGGCCCATACTGACGGTACTGTAACCACCAGAGGGATTGTTAAAAAGCGTTCAGAAGAAAGTAGTACAGTTCTTCTGGACTCAAGCTGCAGCACTGCACTTGCTAATCAAGGAAGGGGACAAGGTTTAGTGGGTATCAGAACACGTGTTCGAGCTTTCAGGTTGCAAGCAGCAGAAATACTGTTGTACAGAAGAGATCTGCCATGGACTGGAGTAGCTAATACTATTTTACAAAGAGAAAGAGACTTTGCTAGAGACATGGAAACAGTACAAAGTACAAAGCTCTGTGGAAACCCCTGGAGCATGGGAAACAGAAGAACAACTACTTCATAACCCAATAATCTAAACGAGAATGCTTTCTTCTGCAAGAATACAAGCATGTCTGTGAGGGAAGGGGTGCAGAAAACTCGGCCACTGCGTGGACATCAGTGGATGGAAGGAAGTCTGCTGAAGCCTTCAGGGAGGTGACGGGTTTACAGTCCTCTGATTTGGCAACAAAGCTGCTGGAGGTGAACTGGATGGTTCTACACAGAACCTACGACTGCTGGCACAAAGGGGACGTCTACAGGGAAGGGTAGGACAAGTAGCAACTCCAGTTTTGAAGGTCTTCCCAGCTGGGTTTGAAGAACCCAGGAAGAGGACAGTTGTGCATCTCCATGTCCCAGAATTGGGCAACTTTCAAACAGTCTCAAAAAAGTGACCATACCACACCTGTGTGAAGGTAACGCACTATGCCTCCTTGAAAAGCGACCGATGGTCAGAGTGGCTGGAACTTTTTTGGCCGAATCTTCCTCTGAGGGACAGGTGGAGGTCCCTGTAGAAGCCTCCTATAGAGAAGCAAAGCGCTGATCTGCATTAGAGGATTATTCACAGGGTAGAAGCTACAGACAGACATGTGGCTAACCTAAATCCAGCTGTAACAGGACAGTGCAGGTTTTGTGGCCAGTCAGAAACTATCGAACATTTGTTTTTAGAGTGTGAGATGCTGGGAATTTTGTGTTTTGTTTTTTTTGTTCTGGTCAGGGCAGCTAAGTTAGCAATCTAGAAAACCAGAAAGAAGCAGGGTGTTGGCACTGGCTGCACCGATCCAATGCCAGCGCTAGTGGAATGATAGCAGGGCGATTAAAGGTGATTCAAGCTTGTGAATAATGTAAAAGGGTTTTGTGATGTGATGTGTGGAGGGTGCTCTCTGTCAGACTGATGAAGATGAAAATTGAGTTCTGAATTTATGAATGTTGAAAACGTTTTCCTCGCAACTGTAAAGTAACCTGGGATTAATGACATGTTAAAGTGGTAAAATAAAGATGAGTTAAATCTTAAAATCTCTCTCTCTCTCTCTCTCTCTCTCTCTCTCTCTCTCTCTCTCTGTCCCACCTTCTGTCTGTTTCTCCCCATCTGTCTCTTCCTTTCTCTTTCTCTCTCTCTCTCTCTGTATCACTCTCACTCTCTGTCTGTTTCTCTCTCTCTCTGCCATACTCTCTGTTTCTCTCTCTCTCTCTCTCTCTCTCTCTCTCTCTCTCTCTCACTCTCAAATGAAGGTAGAAAGTTCTGAAATGATTAAAATTAGGATTTAAGAAATCAAAGATCAAAAAATGAGATCATACAGAAAATTCTGTGCGCACGCGTATGTGTGTATGTGCAGGGTATGTGTGTGTGTGTGTGTGTGTGTGTGTGTGCGTGTGTGTTCGCGTATGTGTGTTGTTTGTGTGATGTCCTACTTTGTGTTTCCTTCTGGATGAACTGCCAGGGCTTAGTGTGAGAGAGAGAGAGATGGGCAGAGAGAAAAGAAGAATATTTATACTTTTACACATTTTAGCTTGAACTGAGTGGTTAAATATGCACCTCACCCTGGCTGTGTTCCAAACCCTATTTTTAATCCAGTTCCCTTTTGGTGGAAGGGCCAGTGGTGTAGCTCAGATTTTCTCCTCTCTAATACACGCTTCCAAGTCGTGAGCCACGATTTCAGTGACGAAATTCCTGTGGCGCTCCGACTTTTCTTCGGTTCTTCACTCGGGATGAGAAATGTTAGTAGCTAGAAATAGCTAAATGAAATACTACAGTCAAATTGTTTCTGGTAGCTTCATTCTCATATTCGATTAACAAAGCAAATTGTGCTCACTCGAACGATCGCTGCTTTCTTCCTTCTCCCCTTCTACTTCCTTCCGAGCTTTGTTTTTCCTCGTAATGTCTCTTTTCACCTTTAATTAGTGGATGTATATGACAGGATCAGATGAAACCACGGTTGTAAGTTTTTCTTCAAACAGTAAATGGGAACTACCTGCAGGTAGGAACTAAAGTTGTAAGTGGGGAACTGAGGAAACGTCAAACCGCTTACGAGCCTGTTTCGTAAGTGTTACGATTTAAATGAAACATACGAAATTTCCAGTTTCTCCGTAACATGATGAAATCCATTTGACACAAATTTAATTAAATCCACTTCGCTGCAGTAATAATGAACGTACTATACACACTAGAGTTTATGCACCAGTTGTATATATCAACTTTTAGATGTCACAGTCGCGCTCCTCCGTAAGTTTTCGTACAGAATCTCCCCGAATTGCTATTATGCTCCTTCATTTTTGTGAGTAAAAAAAAAAAAAACCTCAGTAAACATCTCTCCAAGTTTATAAATGCAACTGTCGAGAGCATCTGCTCCTTCTGAACCCGAAGCCCGTGTCATTAACAAGCAAAATGTCATTAGCCGTAATGATGTGACAGCTGGCATTTGGATTGTCGCCGTTAATTAAGGACGCCTCGTCAAGGAGGAAGACGGGGAATTCTTTTGCAGGCAAAACAAGGACAAAAGGAGCGCGACATCACCAACCTCGACCCAATTAAAAACGCTGTCTTTGAAGCATTGTTAGCGCCACGCGACAGGAGTCTGGCATTACGTTCCATATGGTCGAGATTCCCGATTTCAGAGTTTCGTTTCTGTTTTGTTTTTTTTTGACTAAATGTAGATCGTGACATTTTAGAAGCTTTATAATTTAGTGCGACTATTTTTTTTTATGTGTTAATCATTTATTCAGTGTGTCTGAGGAGCAACATTCGTGGTGCGGCTCAACACATGATGCGATTAATGGAGATGGAAACAGATTGTGCATGTTTCTCTCCATGGGCTACGTCCCAAGCCACATACTACTCATAATATTCACATATAACTGAAGTAAATAAGCAGAAAGGCAAACATCAAAGAGGGATGATACATAATCAAAAAACGCTAACAGTCGCGAGTCTTTGGGGGTTGGGGGGGGGGGTACAGAATGGAAGGGAACAGAAAATAAGGCTCAGTAAATCACGACAAGACTTTGCAAGGAAAGAAGAGAAACAACTGGGCATAAATCATCAAGGTAATTAAGCTGCTGAGACACGGAAGAGGTGACCACATTAGGGTAATCGATCAGCGTAAGAGCAGTGGAGGAGACAGAACCAAAACACAAACGAAAAACTAAAAGCAGTCGCTGCTCTGGGAATCGCAGGTTACTCGAAGAATAATTAGTTAAGTTAGTTAACTAGTTCTCTAACCTGCTAGATCAGCAATACCTTAGTCTCCTGAAGTGGATTTATTTATATTTAAAGTTAACTTGTGTGAATAAAGCGATGGTGTGTGTGTTTCAGGTGCAGGAGCCGGTGACAGACAGGCAGCTCATCGAATCGTCTCCCGTCCTACAGAAGCTGACGGACTTCGAGTCGGCCATCGGAGTTTTCTTCACACACGTCCGTCTGCTCGCCAGAGCCTTCACACTGCGCACCGTCGGCTTCAACCACCTGACGCTGTACGCCTGAAGTGTATAAAGTATAAAAGTTTAGCGGGAGGGAATAATATCGGATTTAACAGAGCACTAACCTGCACTCCGTTTTTCTCTCTCTGTCTTTCTCTTTCTCTCTCTTTCTCTGTCTGTCTCTTTCTATCTGTTTTGGTGTCTCTCTCTCTCTCTTTCTCTCTCTCTCCGTGTCTGTCTCTCTCTGTCTCCCTCTTTCTATCTGTCTATCGCGTTCTGTGTTTCTCTGTCTCTCTGTCTGTCTCTCTCTCTCTGTGTTTTTCTGTCTTTCTCTCTTCATCTCTGTGCGTGTGTGTGTGTGTGTGTGTGTGTCTCTCTTTCTCTGTCTCTCTTTCATTCTGTCTATCTGTTTCTGTGTCTCTCTCTCTCTCTCTCTCTCTCTCTCTCTCTCTCAGAGGTCATAATCAGAGGATGGAGTTTTTGGGAGATTCCATCATGCAGCTCGTAGCCACCGAGTATCTGTTCATCCATTTTCCCGACCATCACGAAGGCCATCTGACGGTGTGTGTGTGTGTGTGTGTGTGTGTGTGTGTGTCTGTGTGTGTCTGTGTGTGCACGCGTGCATGTACATATGTTCTTGAATGTGGTGAATACTTGTACCGCAGTAATGTTGATGTTACAATGAATTTTTACGATAAGTACTCTGAACACACACACACACACACACACACACACACACACACACAAACATACACACACAAGCTCTCTACTACTAAATATTAGATTTGTACAAATGAAAATGTACTTTTGATGAACTGCGGCACAATGATTTCACAGTCAACACACACGCGCACACACACACACACACACTCTCTCTCTCTCTCTCTCTCTCTCTCTCTCTCTCTCTCTCTCTTTCTTTCTCTCTTTCTCCAGATCTCCATCAGAAGCCACTCTAGTTGCTGTTATGATTTCCCTTACGGCTTGATGCAGGCTTTTATGATTATTTATTTATTTATTCTTTTTTTTTCCCCCTGACTTTTAGCATCTCTGCTGTCTGAGTAGCACTCGGCTGTAATAAATAAATAATATCTAACATTTGTTTCTATTTTATTTTACGTTCTTAAATTTTGTCCTGTTCCCCTGCATTAGTTGTATTCGGGCTGCTTAATGTAAAATGAATTGTTGTGCGTTTTGCGTATTGATTTTGTTTAGACAGTTTGTGTGTCAGTGTTGTTACGATAAAACTGTCATGTTTTGTATATTTACTGATTTTTGAAGTTTGTTATCAGGGCTGATGGGATTCAACTCTCTAGGGGAAGTCAGAGGGCGCAATCAAAACAGGAATGAAATACAGGGCTGGGCTAGCATTAGCTCACTAATGTGTGTGTGTGTGTGTGTGTGTGTGTGTGTGTGTGTGTGTGTGTGCGCGCATTTCAGCTCCTGCGCAGCTCGTTGGTGAATAACAGAACACAGGCGAAGGTGGCGGAGGAACTGGGGATGCAGGAATATGCAATAACGAACGACAAGACCAAACGACCTGTCGCTCTGCGCACGAAAACACTAGCCGACCTGCTGGAATGTGAGTGTGTGAGTGTGTCTTTGTGTGTGTATGTGTGTGTGTGTGTGTGTGTGTGTGTGTGTGTGTGTTAGTTATCTTAAATTTCTTAAAGGTAAATAAAAAGCTAGAATGAATTAAGTGAAACTTAAATCACTGCCATGTACAGACACGCACACCACATCGACTGAATCTTTATAGACACTTTGACCTCTTAAACAGTCCTTCTCCCTCTCACACACACACACACACACACACACACACACACACACACACACACACACACTACAAGAGAAACCGGAAGTCACCCGGGACCCGCCGAGAAAATAGTAAGATCACGAAGAGACTCTGTGTTTGTGTGTGTGTGTGTGTGTGTGTGTGTGTGTGTGTGTATATGGTTTGTATGGTGTGTCTGTGGTGTGTGTCCCAGCAGCCACTGTGTTGCGTGTGTTTGTGTGTGTGTGTGTGTGTGTGTGTGTGTGTGTGTGTGTGTGGCCTGGAGCGACAGAGCGATGAATGATGACGAAGTCTCTCCTCTCACACATGACCTGAATATTTCAGCAAGTGGGGAGATTTCAGAGGAAAAAAAAGGTGGAGAAAGCAGAGAGAGAGAGAGAGAGAGAGGCATATGGACCTGACCCAAGTGACAAATACACTTTATCACTTTTGTGAAGGGAGGGAATAGGAAGGTGAGAGAAAGAGAGACAGTGAAAGGAAAGAGGGAAATGGAACAGAATTAGAGAATGATTCATAGAAAAAAAGCATGGAAAAGTGACCGTGAGAGAGGAAAATTTATGAGTGACTTAGACCCATAGCAAGCCTAGTAACATTCTGAAAACAATTTCACAAAGAAACCTGATTCTGGTCTTTATAAAGCTGTGTACAGGCTGAATTGGTGATAGTCACCTTAATTATACTGACTGATGTTGTAGAGAGACCCAGACCAAAGAGCAGCGAGATCCAGACTACAAGTCGGAGTAATAAAACCCAGACCAAAGAGTAAGGAGACCCAGGCCGAATCATAACAAGACCCAGACCAAAATAACATTTAGTCTACAAGTCAGAGTAATTAGACCCAGACCAATGAGCAATGTGAACAAGACCAAAGCTTTGAGTAATGAGACCCAGACCAAAGAGTAACAGGACCCTGGCCAAAGAGTAATGGGACCCAGACTACAGCTCTGTGTAATGAAACCCAACCCAAAGTTCTGAGTAATTACACCCAGACAAAGCTCTCAGTAATGAGTACCAGAGCAGATCTCTGAGCAACAATACCCAATCCAGACCTCTGAGTAACAAGACCCAGACCAAGCTCTAAGTAATGAGACCCAGACCAGATCTCTGAGTAACGAGACCCAGACCAGACCTCTAAGTAACGAGACCCAGACCAGATCTCTGAGTAACGAGACCCCAGACCAGATCTCTGAGTAACGAGACCCAGACCAGATCTCTGAGTAA
>CM074927.1:1400960-1432937 GCA_037576815.1 Pangasius larnaudii
GTATAAGGCTATATAATGCTATATAACACTGTATAACGCTATATAATACTATATTACACTGTATAAGGCTATATAATACTATATTACACTGTATAACGCTATATAATACTATATTACACTGTATAAGGCTATATAATACTATATTACACTGTATAAGGCTATATAATACTATATTACACTGTATAAGGCTATATAATGCTATATAACACTGTATAATGCTGTATAATACTATATTACACTGTATAAGGCTATATAATGCTATATAACACTGTATAACGCTATATAATACTATATTACACTGTATAAGGCTATATAATGCTATATAACACTGTATAATGCTGTATAATACAGCTTCCAGGAGGTTATAGACTCTCAACCTGCTATATACACCCGCCACTTTATTAGGAACACCTGCAAATTCTTGCAGTTATCCAATCAGCCAATCATGTAGCAGCAGCACACTGCATGAAATCCCGCAGATGCAGGTCAAGAGCTTGTCCCATGGTAGTTGGTACCAGACGGTGTAGCAGTCTCTAGAGTTTACACAGGATGGTGCGAAAAACAAAAAACATCCACTGTGCGGAGGATGTGCAGGCTGAAACAGCTTGTTGATGAGAGATTGGAGGAGACTGATCTCACTGCTCAGTAACTCATATAAATACTCTCTACAACCATGGTGAGCAACATTTCAGACCTTGAGGTGGATGAGCTACAACAGCAGAAGACCTCAACAGGTTCCACTCCTGTCAGCCAAGAACAGGAATCTGAGGCTGTCATGGGCACAGACTCACCCGAACTGGACAGAAAAAAAAATCACCTGGACTTTTCCCCCGTTTTCAACTGTCCAGTTCTCCGCTCACAGGATGTTTTTTGTTTTTCGCACCATTCTGTGTAAACTCCAGAGACACTCGTGTGTGGAAATCCCAGGAGATCAGCAGCTTATGAAATACGCAAGTCACAGAGTTCTCAATTTTACTTCATCCTGATGAACATTTAACTGAATCTCTTGATTTGTATCTGCATGATTTTATGCATTGTGCTGCTGCTACATGATTGGCTGATTAGATAACTGCATAAATAAGCAGGTGTACAGGTGTTCCTATTAAAGTTTATTCATTAAAACAGTAAAAATCATTTACTCAGATAATCATTATTTTACCTTCTGAATGAAAGTACAGTTAATTTTAGCTGATGATGTTGATTGTTTACAGGATTTTGTTTTTTTTCGCCCTCCTTCTTTCTGCTTCTTCAGACACGGTGTATTTCCTCCTGCCCCCTCTGAGTGAGGAGATGAAGTGTGTGTACGGCGTTTCCTGCTACAGACAGATTGAAGCCAAGGTCTGTTTCCTTCATTAACAGCACTGCAAACAGTGACTAGCGGCTAATACAGAACTGTTAACTGGTGTAATGCTAGCTGCGGTTCTGTCAGGATTAGCTGTATGAGCCTTAATACAGTCAGGGTGTGAGGTACATTTGTAGCGTGCACTCGGGTTACCTGTCTCAGGTGTGTCGGGACAGACAGCGGTCTTCTGTTTCAGATGCTGAAGGTGAGACAGGCTGATGTCACCAGGGAGACGGTGCAGAAGAGTGTGTGTGTGCTCAGCAGAGTGGTGAGCAACACTTCTAGCCTCCAGCCCTGTGTGTGGCCATGCTAGTATTTGTTTTAGAACAGAGACTGTCTGACTGACTGTAGCGTGTTTTATTTAGCCGGTGTTCGGTCTGATTGCGGCGAAGCTACAGCTCATCACACATGCCTACTTTGAGGAGAAGGACTTCTCTCAGATCTCCATCCTGAAGGTAAAGGGCACATGTCTATCCAAATCTGTGTGTGTGTGTGGGAGTGTGAGTGTGAGATCTCTATTGTTCACGATTCCCTCCTCCCACTATGTGTGTGTAGGAGCTGTATGATCACATGAACGGTTCTCTACGGTTCCCAACGCTGGAGGGATCACAGGTGTATCTGGGTAAACACTCTGGCACCATCTCTACATCATACACATGTCAGTTTATTTACACTTCAGCTTCTCACCAGCCTGGGATATGGGTTAGTCCATGGTATGCAAAAGCTTACAAAAGGCACTATGTGCTAGCCCAGGATAGGTATTAGCCTGAGACATGGGTATGGGATAGGTGTTAGCCTAAGATATGCATTAGCATAGGATGGGCGGTACTCCGAGATATGCATTAACTGCGACTCATGTTGGTCCAGTATATGAGTTGCCCCAGGATCCATTTTGAGACACGCATTGGCCAAGACATGCTTTGATCTGGGGTGTGTGTGTGTTGCCCTGAGACATACAGTATACAACGGAAGGGAGTGTACCCTTGTGCAATATCACTTAAATGTCAAATGGTTCAAAATTGCATCACCTCTCAATTTGACAAGTAGAGAATTTCCTCTTATGAACAATCATAAACAAATACTTTAGAAAGGCTATGTTGAAAATCCAGGCCCCAAAGTAGAAATTCAATGCAACGAAAGTGAACACATCTGTGATTCACACAAGTTAGAAAACTTTTATTTGTATAGCACTTTTAACAATGGACATTGTCACAAAGCAGCTTTACAGAAATGTATAAATTCAGGATATACATTTTTTTAAAATTTATCCCTAATGAGCGAGCCAGAGGCGATGCAAAAACTCCCAAGAGACGATATGAGGAAGAAACCTTGAGAGGAACCAGACTCAAAAGGGAACCCGTCCTCATCTGGGTGTCACAAGATAGTGAGATTACAAATAATTCCCTTCTATAAATGTGTACTATACAGTCAAAAAGTGCAATTATGTAACCAGGAACTTATGAGCAGCTTATGAATATAAGCATCAGAGCTATTTCTGAATTCATTATAGTTTTAATATGAAGGTTTTTTTGGTTTTTTTTTTTTTTTTTAAGTTCTGTTCAACTGTTCATTGATGTCCAAGGAGTGCAATTGCAGTCCTAAGCCATCTTCAGGGTTTCTAAGTGGTACCATCCACAGGGTAAGAAGACTTTGAGAGCAGGTTACAGGACGATCCGTGATCAACTACAAATCAGTCGAAATCACATTACAAATCACATTCCCTGGTCAGATGAGACCAAGGTAAATTTGTTCGGCTCAGATTGGGTCCAGCATGTTTGGCGTGAACCTGGCTAGGACTACCACAGTGACTGCATAGTCCTGATCGTGAAGCACGGAGGTGGGAGTGTGATGATTATGGGGCTGCATGAGTGCAAAAGTTGTTGGGGAGATGACATTTATAGACGGCACCGTGAATGCCTGTGGATATACCAAAATACTGGCTGACAAGATGACTCCCAGTCTCCAGAAGCTTGGCAGTAGAGGAATATTCCAGCATGATGACAATCCAGAGCACACTGCCAAAATCACGCAAGAATTTCTAAAGAAGAAAAAAGTGAAAACTATGACCTGGCCAAGTATGTCGCCTGACTTGAATCCAGTAGAACACCTTTGGGCTATTTTAATGAGAAAGGTAGAGCAACACAACCCCTCCAGCAAAGAACAGCTGAAAAGAATTGTCTCTGAAGAATGGCAGAACATCTCCCCAGACATTTGTGCAGCACTGGTATCCTCCATACCGAGGAGGATTGAGTCTAAAATCAATCAGAGCCACTGCACAAGCATTGTGTACAACAATTTGGAAAAAGAGAAAAACACTAATGTACTAACAACCAGACATGGAACAGGTCGACCAAGGACAACAACAGCAGCATGACAGAAATATTGTGAGAGCTGTAACGGAAACCCCAAAAACAACAGTCAGCGACATCACCAACAACCTCCACAGAGCAGGGGTGAAGGTATCACAACCCACCGTTAGAAGAATTCAATTCAATTTTATTTGTATTGAACTTTTAACATTGGACATCGTCACAAAGCAGCTTCACAGAAATATATGTACAGAAATTTATGAATTTATCCCTAATGAGCAAGCCAGAGGCGGCGGTGGTGAGGAAAAACTCCCTGAGACGACATGAGGAAGAAACCTTCAGAGGAACCAGACTCAAAAGGGAATCCACGCTCATCTGGGTGTCACCGGACAGTGCGATTATAAATAAATCCCTTCTATAAATGTGTACTATACAGTCAAAAAGTGCAGTTGTGTAAACAGGAACTTATGTGCTTATGAGCAACTTATGAATATAAGCGTCAGAGTTATTTCTGAATTCATTATAGTTTTAATATGAAATCTTTTTTATTTTTTTATTTTATTTATTCATTTTTTTAATAAATATCTATCAGCTGTTCAATGATGGAGACTTGAGTGCAAAGCTGTTCATTGAAATTGCAGCCTAAGCCATCATCATGGTTTCTAAGTGGTACCATCCACAGTAATTTGGGCCAGAAGACTTCAAGAGCAGAAATATGTAGGCGATACCACAAGATGAAAACCACTCATCAGCAGTACGACTCAGAAAGATTGGAATTCGCAAAGAAATACAGAGATAAGCCACAAAAGTTCTGAAACCAAGATTAACTTCTACCAAACTGATGGAAAGTTAAAAGTCTAGAGAAAGAAAGGATCTGCTCATGATCCGAAACATACAAGCTCATCGGTCAAGCATGGTGGAGGTAGTGTCATGGCTTGGGCTTGCATGGCTGCTTCTGGAACAGATTCACTAATCTTTATTGATGATGGTAGCAGCAGAATGAGTTCAGAAGAAACTTGACCCAAAATACACTGCCAACACGATCAAGGACTTCATCAGGGGAAAAAGTGGAAGGTTTTAGACCGGTCAATCACAAGATCTAATTGAGCATTTCACCTCCTGAAGAGGAGACTGATGGACGAAACACAGCCAAACTAACAACAACTGAAAGATGCTGTGGTTCAAGCCTGCAAAAGCATCACAAAAGACAAATGCAACAGTTTGGTGATGTCAGTGGGTCGCTGTTTTGATGCAGTTATTGCAAGCAAGTGATATGCAACCAAGTATTAAGTGTTATTTACTTCAATTTGCTTTAAGGCCGTCTGTTCCAATACTTTTGCTCACCTAAAAATTGGGTGGTCTGAGAGCAAAGGTGCCATATTCTAGGTTGTTTAGATGTAAATGTCAGGAAATGAAAGCTGAAATTCTGATCTATCGTCTCATATTCATCTTTTGATCTCAAACCCAAATGTGTATAGCAAAAACCATGCATTTGGCCCGGACATGCTTTGGCCAAGGATATGTGTTGGTCAAGGATGCATGCTGCTTATATACAGTTCCTTTATATATCCATCCATAAAGTGTGACTTTATTTCCTCTCTCTCTCTCTCTCTCTCTCTCTCTCTCTCTCTGCAGGTTTATCTGCACGAGATTTAATACTGCACTTTAAACACAAGGTAACCCAGTGATTACAGGATGACAGGTTAATGTACTGTAACACTGATCTTTTTAACATTCACACTTCACCTCTCATTATTACGTCTAAGTAATAACCACTATGTGATTCATAATAATAATAATAATAATAATAATAATAATAATAATAATAATAAGTACACTGTGTGTGTTTTAGGTTCTGGTTCTGTTTAAGTTGATTCTGCTGGAGAAGAAGGTCTGAACACACACACACACACACACACACACACACACACACACTCTCTCAGATGAGTAAATGTGTATCTAATGTGCAGTCTAATGAAATTAAACTTTGTAAAATGAAACTTTGGAAATTGTGCGTGTGTGTGTGTGTGTGTGTGTGTGTGTGTAGGTGCTGTTCTATGTCTCTCCTGTTAACAGATTGGTGGGGACCCTGATGACGGTTCTCTCACTGTTCCCTGGTGAGACACACACACACAAACACACACACACACACACACACACACTAATATGCTAATATGATGTGTTATATGAAATAGGTGGCCGTGTCTTTTGAGTCCAAACACAGAAGAAGGAAGTTGCTGGCATTCATACATGTGCATTTATTTTGACGTGACCTGAATTCTTTGTGGATTTTTTTAAAATCATCTTCCGAAACCATTAGTCGTCAACCTGTTTATCTCGATCTACCGGTCGATCTCCGATCTCAACCATGTACTCTCAATGATCACGACACATTTTAAAATGAACAGCAAAAAAACAAAACAAAAAAAAAACACAAGGGTAAAATATTTGCTGGTTGGCTAGATTCGAATACCGCTATGGGTGTGGAGTAGCCCAAGAAAAATATTAATTCTGGCCAGTTACAATTGTGAAATTAGGTTAGCTTTGCAGATAACTGTTTCCGGCTGTGTCACGTCAACCCGCTGTCATGCTACATAGCTAGCTATCGATAACTTCATATGTGTGCTGTCAGCAAGCGAACTCTGCTCGGCCATGGTTTCCTGAACAATGAAAGAAGGTGTAAATATATCGTTTCCATGCCTAATGGGAAGACAAATTTGCTCTTAAAGTGGTGAAAGAAAAGACTGCCTGCTTGATACGTCAACGACTTTAGCGTTGTCGAAAAGGGGTAATTTGGAGCACCATCACAACAAATTCAAGGACTCATTCCCACCCAAGAACAAAATACGAGAGAAAAGAATTAAAGAGTTAAAATTTGATTTAAAAGTCATTTTTACAAAAACCACAGCGAGAGCTAAAGCTGCCACCGAGGCTTCCTTCTGTGTTAGCCATCTCCTGACCAAGCACAAGAAGCCCCGCCCCTTCATGAGATTTTAAAAGATTAGTAACGTAAATTATTCACAGACTAAGAAGACAATGACATAAAATAGGCAATTAACAGTGTCCTGCTTGGTCCAGCAACGCTCACGAGAAGAGTGCAGTTGTTTTTCCAGGACATTTCTGATCAGATTCTCAAGGATTTATAAATGATTTATAAAAGTACCACACGCGTCTGACTGATAGACACCTGAACGACTGCGTGAGGCTGAAGACTTAACTCCAGATTACAAGGCACTGACTGAGAGAGTTCAGGCCCCACCATCACACTGACTAAATGAGATACGGTATTAACAATGTATAATCTGAACCGTACACCCTGACTGTGAAAGTTGTATTAATGGTATAAACGTGTTTCTGTTCCCATTGTGGTTTATTGATATTTGAACTATATCACCGTCTCACTGTGATGATTGAATCTGCTAGATGAACCGCCTTACTGTTAGTAAAGTAAAATAGCATTACTCTTTGGTGGGCTTTTTGTTTCTTTAGCAACATAAGAACATAGTGAGATAGGTCTCGGTTCAGGTTTTGACTTCCAAAGTGACTTTGTGCTTGAAAAGGTTGAAGACCACTGTTTTAAACATCCTTGATGCTGCCAGATGTTGGTAGCAGTGCCAGATGCTGATGCAGTGTGTGTGTGTGTGTGTGTGTGTGTGTGTGCGCGCGCGCAGGTATGATTGAGCGCGGCCTGTCCGACTCCTCTCACTATCATCCTAAAAGCAGCCAATCAGAGAGTGCTGACATCATCAAGAGTGTAGACCTCACAGGGAACACCGAAGTGTTTGTCGCTGAGCCCACAGAGAACCAATCAGAGGGCTCCACCGGTGCTAAGGTGAATCCGAGCTCTCCTGATTGGCTGGATAGCGAGTGGGAGAGTCTGGACCCGAGCGTGCTGGAGGAGGAGGAGCAGAAGGAGGGAGACGGAGGAAGACGTGCACAGACGGAGTGTGTAGAGTCAGAGTCGGACACGCCCATCACTGTTCAGCCCAAAGCCACGCCTGCTCAGAATACCACACACACACAGAGTGATACACACACGCAGAGTACACACCCACACACACCCCTGCTGGAGGAGGACCAGTGGGGCCTGCCGCCCGCCATCTTCACCAAGGTACCCACACACACAGGGCCGCGAAAAAGTATTTGCTCCCTTCCTGATTTCTTTCTTTTATTTTTACATATTTGTCACAGTTAATTGTTTCATAACCAGACAGTTTTTTTAAAAGAAGACGAGGAGAACCCGAGTAAACATACAGTTTTTAGATCAACGTTTCATTTACTGAAGGAAAAACAAGTTATCCAACAGCAACTGGCCCTGTGTGAAAAAATAATTACTCAGTTACCTAAATTTAATTGATAATTGGCTTCAGTTAGACTAGACACGTCCAGTCCTGTTGAATCTAAACATCTCTTCAGTAGAACAAAGACAGTGATAGAAAGACAAACAAAGAGAAGAAAAAGGAAGGAAAGACAAAGAAAGAGGGAAACAAAGCAGGAAAGACAGATACGAAAAAAATTGCTGATCTTTCAGCTGCTGGAACGCCCATTGAGATACTTCCTTCTTACTTAATATCTGTATGGTGTGTGTGTGTGCGCATAGGGTTACCTGTGTTTACCCTACATGGCTCTTCAGCAGCATCACCTGCTCTGTGATGTCAGAGTTCGGGGGTTCGTTGCCGGAGCAACCAATATCTTGTTCCGTCAGCAGAGACACCTGAGTGACGCCATCGTAGATGTGAGACACACAAACATATTGTACTTTGATTGAATAGAATAACGTCATGGCATAGATCACATTCGTGGTATGTGTGTGTGTGTGTGTGTGTGTGTGTGTGTATGCGTACACACAGGTGGAGGAGGCTGTGATCCACATCGCTGACCCGGAGTTACGGCGTGTCCTCAGTCTGACCACAGCTGACCTGCGTTTCTGCGACTTCCTGTTGAAGAGTGTGTGTGAGCACAGCGAGGACGTGTTTCTGGACGGGACCGGCTGGGAGGGAGGAGACGAATGGATTCGGGCTCAGTTCGCACTCTACATGCACACACTATTAGCGTCCACACTACAGCAAGGTACACACACTGTGTACACAGTTATTTAACCCCGATATATATATGTGTGTGTGTGTGTGTGTGTATGTGTGAGTGTATGTGTGTGTATTACTGATGGCTTTCCCTGTGTGAACTGCTGTCTGTGGCAGACGAGAAGCTGCTGGCAGATTACGGCTCTGCGTTCATCTCCGCCTGGAGGATCACACACAACTACAGAGTGTGGTCCAGCAAACACCACCCGGCCATCACCGAGATCACACCGGGGTGAGAACGCGGGGCTGCGTCCCAAATCAGCGCCAGCGGGATCTGGTTTATATGCAGCACTGACAGAGAGAACACTAGTTATTAACTCTAGTTAATAATAATAACTAAAGGTGCATTCCCTAGGGGACAGAGTGCGCTGTGAAGGAAAGAAGGAAGACATGAAGGGGAGGGAGGGAGAGAGAGAGAGAGAGAAAGGGGAAAAAATGATAGAGAGAGAGGAGAAAATAAGAAGGAAGAAAAATGAAAAGGGAGAGAAAGAATGAAGAAAAGGAGAAAAAAGAGCGAAAGATGAAAAGAGATGAGAAGGAAAGAAAGAAACATGAAAAGAAGGGAGAAAGAAGGGTAAAAAGGGTGAAAGAGAGGTAAACAGAAGGGAGAAAACAAAAGATGAAAAGAAGAGAGAAAGAATGAAAGATGAAAGAAAGGAGAAAGAAAGATTAAAAGGAAGAGAGAATTAAATGAAAAGAGGGGTTCAAAAAAGAAAGGTGACAGAAAGAAAGAATGAAGGGATACAGATAATGAACGGGAGATAAAAGATGGTAAAATAATAGAGGAGAAAAAAAAGACAGGAATTAAAGCAAGAAAAAAGAGAATGAATAGAGAGAATAAACCGAAAAGGAAAATGGAAGAAGGAAAGGCAAAAAGTTAAGGATGCACCAGAAAAGATTGAAGAAACAAAGAAAGAAAGAAAGAAAGAGAAAGAAAGAACAAATTAAAAAAGAAAGCCCAGGAGCACCTCTCAGCTGCAAGTTTTTTTTTTTTTTAATTCTTTTGTATTTGAAAAAAAAATCGCAAACCTCTGAACACGTGAAGAATCTGTAAGTTCATGCGACGAATAAATGGAGGTGAATTTGTAGCTCAGGGATGTGATGAGGTGAATAAACGGAGGCGTGTCTTGTGTGTCCGCAGTCACCCGTTCCAGGGTCAGTACAGCGTGGCGGATGTGAAGCTGCGTTTCTCACAGTGAGTCTGCTGAAGCTCTTCTTCTTTTGATCATTTCATCTGCAGTCGTTTAAGCACAAACTGGTGGACAGGGAGAGATTTCTGTCTGGCGTGATTGTGGAAAAGCAACAGAGCTGACTCGTGAACCCTGGGGTGTGTGTGTGGGTGTGTGGGTGTGTGGGTGTGTGTGTGTGTGTGTGTGTGTGTGTGTGTGTGTGTGTGTGTGGGTGGGTGGGTGTGTGTTTACATTTACATGGGTAATCAGCAGAGTACATTTGGAGACAGTGTAAGGCTGAGCAGTGTCAGGATGTTTTTTGTTTTTCGCACCACCCTGTGTAAACTCTAGAGACTGTTATGTGTGAAAATCCAGGATTTCTGAAACACTCAGCAATTAACGTCACAGAGGTCTGATGTGAACCTGGATCTGCAGGATGAATGTACAGGTGTTCCTATTAAAGTGGAAAAAGTGTGTGTGTGTATATATATAAACATGAATGTAACTGTGTGTGTGTTGTGTAGCTCGGTACAGAACAGCGAAAGAGGGCGGAGGCTGGGCAGCGCAGTGATGAGCACCAGCAGGAGTGTGGTGCAAACCGGCAGAGCTGTAGGTCAGCAGCAGCCAATCGCTAATCTGAATTTCACGTTGGCTCCATTTCTTCAGACCGATGGTGCTCGAACGCAAACACCCAGCGTTAATCGTTGCTCTCTCTCTCTCTCTCTCTCTCTCTCTCTTTCTCTTTCTCTCTCTAGGTCAGTCTGTGGGTGGAGCCTTGAACAGCGCCAAGTCGGTGATGTCATCGTGGTTCTCGACACTTTCTCAGCCAGCGTTAATATCGAACCCACCGTCTACAACGACCAAGCAGTGACTGCCTCTCTCCACACACACACACACACACACACACACACACACACACACACACACACACACACACACACACACACAAACACTCCATTATCCTTCCATGTACTTAGATCTAACACACTACTGTTCCAGTGTACTGCGTCCTACTGGTGTGTCTTTACTGTCTGACCAATCAGCAGTTAGCGCTGCCTCACCCTGATCTGAGTGTGTTTACCTGAAATCAGCGGCCTTAACGTCTGTCAGCGTTCGGGATGGACTTAATATATCAAATACATATATATAAAAATATATAAATTATATAAAAAGATATATAGTTGTAATTCTCCTGTCCAGCGTGCGGTGTCTGTCTGTCTGTCTGTCTGTCTGTCTGCTGTCATATGTGGATGCATCTGTACTTTTTATTTCAGACCAAGTATGAGAACGAGTGCAGGTTTTTCGGTACTCGTCGATTCCGACACTGATCATAAAATGAGTAACGTACTTATTATAGTATTAATCTGTCAAAGACGTCAAGGGACATTTTTTTCAACTCTATTTATGTCGGTTGCTCACGCTGAGTTTTATGTTTAAATTGTTTTGGCGATTAAACAGTATCTTTAATAGACGGCGCAGTCCTCAGGTCGGAGGTCCTCGCATCGTTCTATCAAGGAATACTAATTAGTTCATTAGTACAACAACCTACACTAGGCTTAACGTCACACAGTGTCACTTGGTCTTGGATGTCGGTATTGGAGCATTTTTACGAGTAGTAGGAGCAAATGAGCACAGAGTCGGACCTGATACCAGTATCTGTATCGATGCATCCATTACCTGTTCCTTTCTTTCGATCCAGCTATCATGTCTGTCTGTCTGGATTTAACTTTGTCCAATCAGAAATGCTGCATATAATAAGATAATAGAATAATCTATTAAATTATATTCATAAAAGGAAATGAATACATGAACTGATATATGTAGCAGATTAGTAGTCACGGCACCTGTAGCAGGAAGTGATGATTAATCCCGTGCATTGATCAACTTTGTCAGTAAGCTGTCAGTTATCACTAGTGTTAGTTTTCTCCCTCACACACTACAGACATTAAACCCCTGAGATAGACTCGCTGTCATGTGGCTGATTTACAGTGTGTTTAGTTGGAATAAAGGTGTGCAGTGTGTGCACAAGTGGAAGCTCCCGTCACTGCACCACTTTCCGGCGTCCCAGAATCTCCACTCACAGAAGTGCGTTCTTCGAAGTGCCCTCACTTCACGCTGTAGCGTACAGGGCCTACTTACGTAGCCGCAGTGTAACGACTCCTAGCATGTAGCTTGGCACGTGAGTGGGCCATTAGCCATGACGTTTAACTGTTCATTTAAAAATGGTCCAAGGGTGGAGCTTAACTCAAGTCTGATCATGAGACATCACCACTACGAGTTCACTAACCCGTTACCGTAGCCCTGCGATAATGTTAGCTACCGTTAATGTGCTGTGTAGCTGTTCTGCGTTCTGATTGGCTGCTCCAGCGCAAGTCGAGCTCCACCACTGTTGACCCTGGGACGCCCTGATCGTGATCTGAGACTGTTGGGTTTCATCCTTCTTTCTGATCTGTTTACTAGATTTTTATGATGTACATCCACATGCTCCATCCGTTTAGCTGTACAATTTGTTTTTAAGGAGTGGTTTCATTTGTTTTGTTTTTTTAAAATTGTTTGAGTGGTTTTTGCCGTGTCTTTCTTTTTATTTTTCAATTTCAGCAATGTTTTACATGTTTCTTTGATGCACCTTCAATTATTTGAGTTTTTAGTCTTAATAAATTGGAAAGGATTATTTTCTACGACTCCAACACTCATCTTTCAGTTTTTGGGATTTCTTATTTACATTATATTTTTACTGGCTATAAAAATAAAGTGGTGTTTTTAATGAATGAACAAAAGAAGTCATATTTCAAAACTTTTATCTGTGTACTGTAGACATGTTTTTTTCTTTCTTATGTTGATAACAGAGACACCATTTTATACAAATTAGGAATAAGTTAGTTCCTGTTTAGACGTTTCATTTATATTATAGCAGCTACAAACGTCCTGTCTCCTGTCTCTCTGTTGCAGTTAGTAAGAAATAAAATCGCAGCTTGTCGTGTTACAGAATCTGCAAAGTGTAAAAACTCTACTGTCCTGAAGACCTTGTGAAAAAAATTGTTACAAAGCACTGACACTGGAGACTCCTTCTATCACTTTTTTAGCACAGTAATCACTATTACGGAGTAATATTAGTACTTAATTTATGTTACTCTATCTTTGTTTAATTTACTCGTTTTTGCGCTTTGCTTCACGTGAATATTTAATGTAAGTTTAAAAAAAAAATCAATTCGAAAGCGGCTACAGTTTCTCAATTTAACTTCCGGTGCACGCCTTGTCTTCGTCAATTCCAGTTCCGGGTCGCGTTGTTTGCAAAATGGCGGCAACTCCGGCTTCAAACCCCTCACAGCTGCTTCCCCTCGGTAAGAGCGCGGTTATAAACTTTCTTGTTATTTTTCCTAGCTCGTTGGCTCTGTGTAATGGTGTTTTATATATATATATTTTATCCTCACGTAGCTATGTTTTATACTCAGCGTGCTTTGTGCTAACAAAGGACAAGTGAGTGGTTGCGTCCCAAATCGCATAGTAGCGCACTACACCGGATGCCCAAAACTAGTGCGGTAACACACGTTACACTACGCACTATGTAGTGCTCTAGTGTGCTGTTTGGGACGTGACCATGGAAACGCATGTTTAGCTATCTCTAATAATCTTGTTTATGTATCTAACTACTGTTTATTCACACCTTGATAATGAAACTCAAATTCTGACTTTAAATGTGTCTTATTGTGTGGATTTTGCTTCTTTATACCACTTTCAGACTGTTTTTACTGCTTTACTTTTTAAGAAGAAATAAACAGAAGGTTTTATTTCAGGTAGCTGAGGTGAAATATCTGGATATTAAAAAAAATGTAAATCAGTTTTTCAGGTTTTGTCAATCTTGTTTTCTTTTAATCGCTTTTTTTCTGGAAAAAAATAAATTGTAATAAATAAATAATTGACCTATTCAGCTTTTTTTTTTTTTTTTTTTTAAGATTAACTTACATAAATACTTAAATGTCAGTAATATATCAAAATTAAATATCAACATATGTACTTAAAAGTTTTTGTGAAAATTGAATTTTTTTTTTGCTGCAAAGATACAAAATATATACAGTTTTATAAAACTATATAGAATAAAGCAACTCGAATGAAATATACAACTGGAAACAAATTGTGGAGAAATTTAAAATCGCCACATTTAGCTGTAAGTTAAATGGATGAGACGGTGGGATCTGATTGGTCGAACGTAAAATCCATTTGCCCAATCAGATTCCACCGTCTCATCCGAGCATTTCTAGCATAACATAAAGTAGCTAGTTAGCAACAGCTTAGCTTGGTGCGGATTGTTTATGCTGTTCACCGTGGTTTGTTTGTTTGTTTGTTTGTTTGTTTGTTTTACAGAGCTGGTGGATAAATGTATCGGCTCCCGCATTCACATCGTCATGAAAAACGATAAAGAGATCGTGGGAACCTTGCTGGGGTTCGATGATTTTGTCAGTATCCTTTCAGACTTTCTCCTGAATGAGCATGAGTTCGCTAATTGTTCATTTGCACGCTAGTTTGTTTGATTTGTCCTTGACCGGTGTGTGATCAGACATGGTGCTCGAGGACGTCACCGAGTTGTACGTATAATTTACAGCTTTCTAAAAAAAAAATGTGATTTTTATCGTCCAAACAGTTTTGTTTCACGTGTTTGTCGTTGCACAGTGAGATCACACCTGAGGGACGACGGATAACAAAACTGGACCAGATTCTCCTCAACGGGAACAACATCACCATGGTGGGTGCTACGGGCCGTGTCCCGAAAAACCGCTGATAGGGTCAGCAATCCAGTCTGTGCTGATTAGGAGCTGGCGGTTGGGGCAGAGCCCTAAAATGGACGACGTTCTAGTGAGAAAGTTAATTAAGGAAGAACCTCAGATTTGAGACAGACCCCTAAAATGGCTGATATTCCACTAAGAGCATTAATTAAGAAAGAACACTAGAGTTTATGATGGAACCCATAAAACCGCTGATGTTTTAATAAGAACATGAATTAGAGAAGGACACTAGGGTTTGAGACAGCGACCCTGAAGTGACCCTAAAATTGTCAGTGGTTCAGGTAAGATCACTAATGACAGGAGGATGCTAGCATTTGGGACAGAGCTCTATAAGGGCCAGTGTTCAGGTAAGTACACTAGTTAGGGAAAAATGCTAGAAGTTGGGACAAAGCCCTAAAATGGCCGACATTTTAGTAAGAACACTAAAAGCAGCCGTTTAGAGTCCTAAAATGGCTGCTATACTAGTCAGAACACTGATTAGAGAAAAACACGAGTGTTTGGGACAGAGCTGATGGTTCACACTGAGAACAGTAATTAATTGTGAGTAATTAAAGTGTATAATATGTGATGGAGTGGTGCTGATGATAAAACGGTGTGTTTACAGTTAATCCCGGGAGGAGAAGGACCGGAAGTGTGAGCCGATCCACATCAACTTTTTTTTTTTTTTTCCTCAGAAATGTTGTGTTTTGAGTAATGTATTATTTTTATATATATATGTCCTCTGTGAGTTAGTGTGATGTCTGATTGTGTGTCAGAATGAAGAGTTGAGTTAGCCACGTTACGCTGTGAACACGGGTCTCTTCTGTTATTAGTAAATAAAGAATAAAGACTTTTGTGGAGTCTAAACTTTCCTTAAAATTTCAGTGTGATTTTTATTATTTTTATTTTTTTTTACATTTGTACCTGTCGCTTTGTATAACGGGCAGCAGCATGATAGTTTTGCAGATGTTCTTGTTTTAATTTTATAGTTCATCACTTCTGGGAAATTTATTACAGGCTTTTAAAAAAATCTCTTATTGTACTCGCTAGTGTGCGTATGCCCCGCCCCCCAGGGGCGTGTCTTGCTCTACAGTAGCAGCTCATTAGCAGTAAACATGGTTTGGTGGTGTGTTTTTGGTCGTGCGTCTTCCAGCACACTGTTCTCTTCCCCATCGCTTGGCGGAGGATAAATGGGTGGAATAAAAATTTATTCATTTGGAAGCGGCGTCTCGTCGTCTAGGACACGCCCTTGCTAAAGGTGAAGGCGGCAGTGAGAAATCCTCCACAGCTGGAAAAAAAAAAAGCCTCTCATTAAACTCAATATTTAACTAGTTTGCTAAGCTACTGTCAGGTTTGTTGCACTTCAACATGATGTCACTCTGACTTCCTGTTTCAAAAGGAAACGCATCGAACATACTGAACCAATCGCAGCTCTCCAGGCATTTCATGGCAACTTTCCTAGATGTTTATCAGATCCATTACAGAAATCTTTCATCTTTATCTAAAACCTGTGAAGACCTTTTTTTTCCCCTCAAGATTAAATAATAAAATTGGGTAGCTGTTTCAGGAAAAAAAGGGAAATTATATAGAAAAAGCTGTAAAAGCACAGAGCCTTTTACCCTCAGCAAGAAATAAAGATTTTATTAAAATTGCTGTGTAATGGAAGATATTTGCATACTGAAACCTGATTGGCTCGTGTATTTGGTGATGTAACACGTTACTGTGACGTGTCGAACGCTCATTCAGATTTCAGAATCCGATTTTTGCGCCGTAGGAGTTTGAGAAAAAGAGGCGGAGTCACAGGCTTAATATCAAACACTACGGTTTATTTCTGATGACGCGAGTGTCATTACAGTGTGTAGTCGATTGGTCAGAAGTATCCGATAGAAACAGCATTCCTAACAGGTGTGAAGTGAGACAGGTGTGCGAGGATGATGCATCCCGCTCTCAGTACATGCAGGGTTTCTCTTCTCCTTTTGGGTTCACCACCTTCTCCAGGTTCTTACTGATGATATCATACAGCTCCGCCTGCACACACCGGCACAGTGTGTTAGATTTCTTTTTGTGAAATAAAAGCTGTTTATAATAAAATACAGACATGGGTGAACGTGTCATACGTAATATCCGCGGATGTCGAGTAAGATGACCCGGATCTCGCAGTACGCTGCTTCATCCTTCTCGTGGACGAGTGAGCGGTAGTCCATCTGCAATCACACACGACACGGCTCAATTAGCATGGATAAATAACGAAGCACAGTTAACATTGCTATATGGAGCTGTTTTTCTCACCACATGCATTTCTTTGGAGGCTTTGGCTACTGCGTCGCCTCGCTCTGAGAAATACCTACACACACACACACACGCACACACACACATCATACACCACAGTCACTGCAGTGCTTATATATTTTGCTAAATACAATTATATCCAGTTTAAGTACAATGCTATAATGTAAATTAATTTATACTTGTTAATGTTGGTCTGAAATCCCTCCAGTTTGGTTTTCACAGCTGCAATTCGCTCCAGGATCTTCTCCTGAAAAAACAAAAACAAAAAACAAACATGGATCACTAAGAAATTAATAATGTACTAGTCATACTGTACATACATCACGTAACAGTGAACGTCCCAAAAATACACCATCTTAGCACATTGGCAGTAAAATATATCCATTGATCCTGTAAATCTTCTTCTATCTGCTGACTAACGAGACTTTTCACCAGCACTATGTCCTCCATATTTGTTTTCCTTGCTCGCCCTCCCCGAATTTACAACCTTATTGGTCGAGGCTCGATGTCATTCATCGCTTTTTTCCAAAAACAGCTCCAAAGTGACCAAAAGACAGCCAGGGATTTTTTTAATGCAGCCTCTTCCTGTATGATTACCCGTAAAATTTGCACAACTTTGGAACCTTATGGAATAAATGTCATGTTTTAACAACAACTCAATTAGAATCGATTGGAATATCGACTGGTTCTCTGGAAACTTTGTGTCCTGCGCTCAATTTTTAATAACGTATCCAGTACCTTTACTGAAGTACACTGCCGTTATTAGGGATGTATTCATATACAAACATATCATTCAGAAAGAAGAGATTGTGTTCTAAAAAGAAAGTTTGCCACAAACATTCACAAGGCGGATGGCTCAGACTACAGGTGTGCATCTGGACCGGAATCCAATGGGAGCAAACAAAAAAGTCATGTGAGTGGGAAGTTTTTACTTTCATGCAGTCGTGAGCAATTGGTCAGATATGAAACTCTTGGGACAAAGTAACACCTAACATGAGTGCTGTGAAACGCATTTACAGCGTTCACTCATTCATCCTTAGTAACTGCCTGGTCAGGGTCGTGGTGCTTTAAATTTGGCAACTTGCTTGTTTTTATTTTGGGAACTAGAACCAGCTAAATTGGCAGGCACGTACAAACAAAAATAATATCTGCATGAGTGGGATTACAAAAACATTCCCATGCACACCTCCAGCTGAGACTGGCGTGTTGTAGCTGAGGTTGAGGAACTGTCAGAGCCGCAATTCACACGGAGAAAACATACACATGTTAAGAAGTCTTACAGCAGTTTTACACAACGGATAAAATCCAGGATCACGTCAAATCGTCAACAGTTCAATCAAGTTATAACTCTGTAATCCATGAACAGGGCCCAGGCACTCTGTCGTCATTAGTTACTCTTTGGTTTTAACGATGGCATGTGAACAGACCTGAATTGCGACTCCAAAGTCGTTTCCGTCCTCTATCTTAGGAATCAGTAGTGAAATCCAGCAGGAAACCTGCACAATAAAGACACGTGAATGACATCCCTAATTAGCATTACGTATGTGGTTAAAGTAAAACTTCCTGTTTGCTGCTGAATTCTTACAGACTGATTGACAGTGATTAGATCCACACACACACACACTGCAACAGTGCATTAATATCAAACCAATTAAAAAGCAATATTCCTATCGGAATGTTTCAGCCCTAACTGATTGGATATCCGGTTGATTTTTGAGCTTAGTTGATGACTCACAGTGATGCACGTCTCTTTAAGACCCGTGATCTCAGGCTTCACCACGTCCAGCAGCTTCATGATCTTCTCATTTCCTTGGATGAAGCCACACACAGGACCTTTAAAGGGAAAAAAAAACATGCAACTACTTTGATATTACTAAAATATTAAATTAATAACATTTAAAACCTGGAGAACGTTATATAGAGCTACAGATTTGTGGGATTTCTTACGTTTCTTCTTCTTCTCCTCTTCTTCATTCTTATCTGTCTCCATTTCCTGTTTGGGGCGGGGGGGGGGGGGGTGAGAAATTAAATGACATAAAACAAATTAATTGCATGAGCTACACACATATTAGCGAGGCTAACCTCCTCTTCTGGGCTTGGAGGATCAGGAATGGGAATGTCGAGGGGCGCATGGAGAGCAGAGAGATCCGAGACACACAGTTCTTCCTCCTGAAACAAAATAAACATAAAACAGCATGAGTGAACTTACCCTACTGTATAATTGATAATGAAATTTTATGTTTCCTGTCATCAGACTGCAGAACGTCATAATTCTATCATATTATTACTCTGTATACCACAGCGCTGTTGAATTCTGGATTCTGATTGGTCAGAAGGTGTTGATTAACTTTCTAGAACAGTTGCTCCGACAGTAGCGCAGGTTTCTATTAAGGCACTCGTTCTAATACGTTATCGTTTCTATAGTAACCGCTTGTTCACAGGGACGTGTACGACGGGCGCGCCACCTTAAAAAAACGTGTGCAATCGTTGACACAGTGAAGTTGTCTGTAAGGAGAAATGTGTTTATTTAACATTTATGGAAGGAGTCTCCAGTGTCAGTGCTTTCTAACAGTCAGCGGTAAAGTTGTAACTTTAAGGAAGACCGAGAACAGGAACTAACTTGTTTCCTGGATGTTCCACAACATGATATGTAACTATAAATGGATAAAAAGTATGATGTTATTTAATAATTAGAAAATTGTAATCATTGTAATCATAAATTGCTGCAGTGGAAGAGGAATAAAACACATCGGGATGTGCTGTTATAGGAAAATAATCAACTTGTGGTGACAACTCTGCTTCATCACACCACCCGTCACTTGGTATTTTTTTAAATTTTATTTGATAGTATTCATTTATTCATTATATATATATAAAATATACATGTTCTTTAATCATATTTTTTGTCAATTTTTATTAAAGCAGTATTTACCTGAATCAGATTGTCCAGCTGCGAAATCTTCTTGGGAATATGATTAGAGAAAAGATCTTCTGCCTGAATGTAAATAAATATATAAATATAAATATATAACTACAGAGACACATGCAATAAATGAATATAATTCAATTTGAATTTGGAAAAGAACATCCACATAAATATAAATATATACGTATATGTAATTTCATGTCAGTTTTCTGAAGATGTTTTACCTTCTGATACAGTGAATGGCGGTAGTTTTGGACCTGCAGAGAAAAAAAACACGATAATTAACCAGTTAATGAATTAATAGATCAACCATAATTACTCCTTTTAATTAAAGTGTTATGCGATTTGGAATCTGTGTGTGTGTGAGTGAGTGTGTGTGTGTGTGTGTGTGTGTGTGTGTGTGTGTGTGTGTGTGTGTGGTGTCTCCAAGAGAAAGTAAAACTAAACATCACAAAACTGCTAGTCATTGTAAGAAATAAATGTTTAAAGATTAGGTTTAAGACTGAGTTTTAGTAAATTGTGTAGCTGAGGTTTAAGATTAAGCCTAACATTCATTTAGATTAAGTTTTAATTTAGCCCTGCGTCTAATGCAGATAATTCCTGATGTAATCTAGATTTAAGATTAAAACCAAGTTTAATTCAGTTTTCATTTCTGTTTTAAGTTTAATCTGGGTTTAACTTAGATTGAAGAATAAACCCTGGTTTAGTTTCAGTGACGTTTGTAGTGTAGCTTTGAGTAACTTAATTTTAGTTTGAAAGCTGTAGTTTAGATTTTAAGGATTAAAGCTGTGGGTTTTTGGGTTTTGTCTGTAATTGTAAATGTACAACTGTAGTGTAGGTTTACAGTTAAGCCAGAGATTAAGCTTAAACCTTAGAGCTTAGGTAAAAATTTAAATCAAGGTGTTTCAGTGAAATCCGTATTTGAGTTTGATTTGGTTTATTTTAGGTTGTAGTCTAGGTTTGGGGTTAAATCCAAGTTTAGTTTACATTCATTTAAGTGTAATAATTGATTAAGCTCTAAGTTTAACATAGGTTTCAAGTTTAAACCCAAGTTTAGTTTAGTGTTAGTGTGAATTAGGATGTAATGAATTAGTAGGATAAATCCAGGTTTAATTTAGTTTCAGTAAATGCTGGAGGTTAGGTTTGGTTTTATTTTATTTTATTTATTCATTATTAAAGCACTGTATAAAATCCCACATGGGCAAGTACACACACACACACACACACATACACACACACACACACACACGCACATTTGTCTTACTATTCTTATGAGACTATGTTTTGATAATTAAATACAACCACACCTAAAGTACAGTTTTTATTTTACTATTAAAGTTCTCTCTCTTTCTCTCTCACACACGCATATTTGCATATTGACCAGCACAATGTCCCCACAAGGTCAAACCTGTCAGTTATTCCTGTCCTCATGGGGACATGTTTCTCTGGTCCCCACAAAGACCTGAAGCCCCGCCCACAGATTCCTGCTGATGTGTGCTGGCGCTAATTAAAGCCTGTAAGACGCAGGAAAATGGGAGTGTGTGAGTGTGTGTGTGTCTCACCTTGAGCTCGTTGTCAGGGCTGATCTTAAACTTGGACATTTTGGAGGAGTTTCGCGCAGTAAAAGTCTGATTAGATGTGAAATGAGCGCAGTGAGATGAGCTGCGGGACTTTTCCGACCGTTTCCTCTTGCACTTTCACTTTCCTTTAGCTCCGCCCACCTGCGTCTTAAGGTGGACTGGAAACACAAGGTATGCATTTATATCCATAAAATGATAGGTAATATGTCATTATTCATCATATTCTTTCACAACATAGTTAGTGTTATAATGTCAGAATCAGATAAATTAATTTAGTGCTGATTTTAGTTGTGTAAAATTGTAAAGTATTTGGTATTAATCCAAACCACCTTAAATGCAAAAATAAATAAATAAATAAATAAAAACCAGCACTGAGGTTATTCTTTATTTCAGATACAGTCTATTTCTGTCTGTCTTAGTGTATATGTGTCAATGTGTTTAGTACATATTGATACCATATAAAATAAATAAGCATTTAATTACGAAAACAAAAAGATATGATACATGGAACAGTGTGACGTGGACAAATAACAGATTTTAGTTTTAATTAACCCTGTTACCTTCTCACATTCACCCCTATAATATATCTGGAATATTCCACATGCCCAACAAATTTCCTAAAGATTATAAGAAGAAGAAAAAGAAGTTCTTTCATGTTTTTTTCCCTTTATCTTAATATTGTGATATTGTGATATTGACTGATGAGGTCAGTTCGAAAGTATAACGGTTTTACTCACATTATACACCAATGAACCATCAGGTCTCCATGTGCCACCAAAACAGCCTCAACCCTAATCCAAACGTTGTCATGTGCCATTGTTACGAGATAATCACTGTTATTTGCTTCTTCTGTAAGCAGTCATAATGTTTTGGCTCATCGGTGTAGAATGAAAGTACATTTTTCATTCATTAATCTTTAGTAAGCGCTTTATTGTGTTCAGGGTCACTGTGGAGCCATAGTCTGTCCTGGGAACACTGGGGGCAGAGTGTGAGAATTCAACACACATTCACACACTCACCCTTACAGCAAGTAAGTCTACCCAATCCACCTACTTGCATGTTTTTTGACAGAGGAGGAAACAGAAATTCCGAGAGGAAACCCACATGGACACAGGGAGACCAGTAACCTGAGCGCAGGACTGAACTGCTAGCTGTGAGGCTGTAGCGCTACCCACTGTGCCACCATGTTACAGTAAGTAAATGATTTGTTTAAAAACATTTAAACAAAGCTGAATGTCCGTAATCTTTTCCATGCCATTAGCGTGGATGTTAGCTAACTGCATTCTGTGTTTTTGCTAATCCTATGCTAAAAATCTCAACCCTGTTACTCATTTAAGAGCATTTAAATACAGAAAAGAAACCTTGAAAAAAAAAAAAAAAGACTGATACATGAGATGGGTTAACACATTTTTTTTAAATGCATGTTTTTTTAGACTCAGTATGATATAAAAAGGTTAAAAAGTTAATAATGTTTCATTTTTAAGTGCTAAATGACATCAAAATTATGGAATCACCCAGTTCGGTATGCGAAAGGACATCTGAGGCACTCGCAATATTTCTTTAAGAATTTGTAAAGTAATTGAGAGACATTCTAATTTTTTTTCTAAAGTAGTCATTTTAGGTGTCTGTCCCAAACTAAATAAAAAAAAACAAACAAACAAAAAAAAAAAACAGAATAAATAAAGGTGTAGAATTTGAAATATATTTAACTTTTTAACCTTTATCTTAAATATACCTAAATCCTTATTTTAAAAGAATAAAAATAATAATGTATATATCTATTTCTCTTAAAATATAAGTATTTATACTGATTAAATTACACAAATAACACACTTAGGCAAATAAACAGTAAAATAAATGGTTACCAGATTACTTTAATTATTGCTTTTGTCGTCCTCTGGCGGTGAGAATAAAAAAGTTCAAGCCGAGTTTGCAGTGATCACGTGATTTCTGGGAAACGAGAACGGGAGTGTACTGTGTGTTTGTGATCAGAGCAGAGATCTCGCACGCACACACACACACACACACACACACACAGACTGAAACTCACACCCTTTCACCACGGAACAGCACAAGCTCACCGACTGAAGGTAAACGAAACTTAAAATCAACCCTACTGCCCTTCACGTGACAGATTTTAATTAAATGTGTTGTGTTACATCTTATCAATCTTTAGCCTTGAATGTTTGTGATGGAAATAATCATTTCATTTCATTCACGCAATTGGTATGGCATAAAGACTGCAACAAGTTTTGCTGGTGTTGCTTCTGGAATGCTAATCATTGAAAACTGTCTATATGTTGCATATAAAACATGATAACTTATTTGTAACTCAATGTAAGTGATACACCTTTAACTGTTACACGTGTATGGAGAGATCTGTAGATTGATTTAAACTCTCTGCTTCCTCCTCATTTACATCTCACCATATCCCATGAGCTGTAAATGTACAATTTGAAGTAAATAAAACTATATCTGGTGCTCAGCATGCTTTAAAAGTTTGCTTTTACGATCCATTATCTCCAGCTCTGCTCTTGTATCTAAATCAGAATAGGTGTTTTATAGCTTCTCGTATGAGTCCCTTGGCATTGTAGACATGACTAAGACAGTATATAAATATATATGTATAAAAGAATGACAGAAAAGTGATTTGTAGGCGTTCTTTTGTCGTTTATCATTTGTGGGTATACAGCGAAAAGGATTTGATGATTCGTCCTGTACTTATTCAATCTGACTCTAAATCAAATGTTCTCGAAAACATTCTCCCCTGTCAACAAACTGGGCATCAAAGATGGCTCTTTTGTGTTGGTTGTGCAATTTTCTGTGTGTGTGTGTGTGTGTGTGTGTGTGTGTGTGTGTGTGTGTGTGTGTAGTCTGGGGTCATTCCCCCTCCATGATCTTCGTATTGGCTCAAACATGTACAACCGTTTTGGGCCGCACTAACTGTCGTCTATACCTGTGACAAGGCAGCGTGGATTAAATGAGGAACCAATTACATGACAAATCTGATTACTTGGTGAACAGTTACAGGGTAGATCTGATTATGGGTAGAACTAATTAGAGCAAACTATCAAAGGCAACAGGGTACAGTGTAGAAATACAGTCTTCTCCAAAAGTATTTGAATGGCAAGGCTAATTCTTTTGTTTTTGTTATACACTGAAGACATTTGGGTTTGAGATCAAAAGATAAATATGAGACAATTATCAGAATTTCAGCTTTCATTTCCTGACATTTGCATCTAGATGTATTAAACATCTTAAAACATGGCACCTTTGGTGGCAGAGAACCCAATTTTTAGGTGAACAGATAGTCTTAAAGTAATTAACACTTAATATGCATATCCTTTGCTTGCAATAACTGCATCAAGCCGGTGAACCACTGACATCACCAAACTAATGCATTCTTCTTTTGTGATGCTTTTCCAGGCTTGTACTGCAGCTTCTTTCAGTTGTTGTTAGTTTTCGTGAGTTTCTCCCTTCACTCTCTTCTTCAGGAGGTGAAATGTTGCTCAGTTGGGTTGAGGTCTGGTAATTGACTTGGCCAGTCTAAAACCTTCCACTTTTCCCCCCTGATGAAGTCCTTTGTTGAGTTGACCATGTGTTTTGGATCATTGTCTTGCTGCATGATGAAGTCCTTCTTGATTTAATTTGGATGCATTTCTCTGTAAACTGGCAGACAGAATGTTTCTGTAGACTTCTGAATTCATTCTGCTGCTACCATCATGAGTTCTATCATCAATAAAGATTAGTGAGTCTGTTCCAGAAGCAGCCATACAAGCCCAAGCCATGACACTACCTCCACCATGCTTGACCAGTGAGCTCATATGTTTTGGATCATGAGCAGATCCTTTCTTTCTCCACACTTTGGCTTTTCCATCACTTTGGTGGAGGTTAATCTTTGCTCCAGATCATTTGTATCTCTCTGTGAACATCTCTGTATTTCTCTGTGAATTCCAATCTGGCCTTCTGATTCTTACTGCTGATGAGTGTTTTGCATCTTGTGGTATGGCCTCTATATTTCTGCTCTCAAAGTCTTCTTCAAACGGTGGGTTGTGATACCTTCACCCTGCCCTGTGGAGGCTATTGGATATGTCACTGACTGTTGTTTTTGGGTTTTTCCTCACAGCTCTTACAATGTTTCTGCCATCCAAATGGGTGGGTTCTAACAAAAGGTACCATGTTCTAAGTTGTTTAACACATTAAATATCAAGAAATGAAAGCTGAATTTCTGATCTGTTGCCTCATATTCATCTTTTGATTCATCTCCATCCCAAGTGTCTTCAGTCTATAGCAAAAACAAAGAATTAGCCTTGCAGTTCTAATACTTTCAGAGGGGGCTGTATATTAAGAACACATATAAATACAGTCACTATATTATTATATTGATAAGTGGGCTTGAAGAATTGCAGGAGGGGCGTGGGTAGGGGGTGAAATGGAAGAATATCAAAAAATAAATATTAAAAATGACCCTATCAGATCTGCCAACCTTTTTGTGTAAGAGATCCACGTTTTAACATAATCAGAAAGCAATATACACTATATGGCCAGAAGTATACACTACATGACCAACTGCCCTCATGGGTACATACATACGCATACATGGGTGCAGTGATGCCCACGATTGGCTAGTATTGCTGTGATTGACAGGGGAGAGAGAGTATGCCCCACCCACCCCGAGAGCACAGCCAGTTTAGCTCCCCTGGCTCCTGACCATGGATGGAACTCGCAAACTCTTTTCTCTTGCGCCACTCAGGAACAAATTGTGTGTTACTGAAGGAAACAGTGTGATCATGAACAGTCTTGGAGAGTAGACTGCATTCCTCAGGTCACATGTAAAGCATCCTTCAATGTTTGGCCTTTCATTAAATTCCAGAATCATTTGATATTTTCTGAATACAATGGAAATTATTTTATTCTCCGTTGAATCACCAGTGAGCTAGTTATGTTTAGACTGGATGATTACGTGTTTATTGTTCTGCTAAATATTAAATCGAATGCAGATCTCAAGTTTGTAATGTTGTAATGGTGTAGACCTATAGTAATCTCAACGGATATCTGTACTTTCCTCATTTAGGCTTCTGTTTAACTTTCTTCTGAGACTTTTTTCTTCTCAAAGACAACATGGCACATGTGTATTTCTGAAAGTTGCTTGTGTACGTTGTTTCATTTCCAGTTTGATGAACTTTAATTCAGAGCCAAAGCGTACAGGGTATTAATGAGATGAGTAAGTGTTGTGTAACTACACTCTGTTAATACACTGATAATGTAACATCATCGTGTTGTGTATTTATTTATTTATTTATTTATTTCGGTTCCTCACCAGCTGTGAGACAGTCAGCAGTTAATGCAACTTGAAAAATCCCCAAATCCTGAATTCTGTGGACTAAACATAAAAAAAGCCCCTTTCCTTTTAAGGAAAAAAATACGGTGAGTTTTCTGATAACTCCATTAAACGGAGCTGCTGGAGGACTGAGATAAAAGTAAAACCCAGATAAATGTGTTTAATGAAGAGCGACTCTGCATTCCTGCTGCTGAAGTGCGGTAAAGACACGCAGTTCTTCCGACTCAGCGTGGAGCGGCTCAGCACCGGATCTTTCAGCAGATCTGTGCAGAACCTTTAGCAGATTTTAATATTCGCTTTTGTATTTTAGATGCCATCAGGTAAAATCCGCTGTACACGCCGACTGCGCTCCTGGCTAGTGGAGCAGGTTAGTTCTTCCTTTCTTTCTTTCCTGTTGATCTGTCTGTTTTTTCTTTCTTTCTTTCTTTCTTTCTTTCTTAACTTTATACTTTTGCTCTCTTTGTTTCTGCCAGTCTTACGTTTTTTTTTTGTTTTTTTACATATGCAGCATAAACATTGCTTTCTTATCAAGTCTTTTAATACTGGGAGTGGTATTTATTGTGTGTGTGTGTGTGTGTGTGTGTGTGTGTGTGTGTGTGTGTGTGTGTGTGTGTGTGCGCAGGTGAGCAGTGGGAAATACCGTGGTCTTGTATGGGAAGACGATGAGAAGACCATGTTTCGTATCCCATGGAAACATGCCGCAAAACACGACTTCCGCAGTGACGAGGACGCTGCTATCTTTAAGGTCCCCTTCTGTTTTCTTTGTCTCTTCCCCACAATCATAACACTGACCCAGAATTCCACCTGGAAGTCAGCACTGTGTATTTCTATTCTCCAGTGTTGCATTTATTTACGGTGAAATGAAGTGTGAGAAATGAAATCCTTTATTCCAAAAGTCTTCAGTCAGTTAAGACGTGCTTAGTGTATCGTTATGTGCTGGCAGAAAGACACAGGAACTCGACCAGGATACAGATAGTGCGTGGTTTGCAACATGGGCTGTGACAGTGTGTGTCCGTGTGTGTGTGCGTGTGTGTGTGTGTGTGTGTGTGTGTGTGTGTGTGTGTGTGGGTGTGGGTGTGTGTATAAAACCCGTGGTATAGGCGTGGGCTGAGTTTAAGGGGAAGCTGTGCGAGAATGACCCTGCCGGTCCCGCCTCATGGAAAACACGACTTCGCTGTGCTCTGAATAAAAGTCCTGAGTTCAGAGAGGTCACCGAGAGGTCGCAGCTCGACATCTCCGAGCCCTACAAAGTGTATCGGCTTGTCCCACTCGATGAGCAGGGTGAGACACCACACACCTCTGTCTGTCTGTCTGTTAACTGTTAATGCTGATCACATGACCAATTATTTTTAATTTTGAAATGGACTTAACTGCTATTAGATGTCATGAATCTAAACAAATTATCCTGTAGTATTGAAGTGGGGGTGGGGAAATGAAAAAAGCTAAAAGCTAAAAATAAAAGCTTTTTATTGCGTAAGTATTCGTCAGAAATCCAACACTACACATCACACTGACGGCACCAATCGCCAGTTGTATACTGTAGTTATACTGTGTAACAGAGCAAAGCATGTTCTCTGCACAGGACTCACCGAGGTGAAGGGAGAAGAAGAGGAGAAAGACGTGAGGAGGAGTAAACACAGGAAGAGGAGGAGCAACTCGGAGATCAACGAAGAGAGTCCAAAGAAATGGATTAAAGAGGAGGAGGCAGCTGTCGCAGTTCAGAGCATTAGCATGGTGAGATATAAATAAGACGTACTGATACTGATGTTTTGCTTTATAACGCAACGCTGATGAATTCTGGATTCTGATTGGTCAGAAGGTGTTGATTAATTCTCTGTAACAGCAGCTCTGATTGGTGAGGCTGCAAAAACGGCTCAGTTACAGGGATGTCTATGGTGGATGCTCCACATAAATGGTTATGGTGAAGTTTTCTGTAAGCAGAAGCTTTCGAAGGAGTCTGTGCTTTGTGTTATTTTTTAAAAATTATTATTATTATTAACTTAAAGAGAGAAAAAAAGACAGGCTGGTGAGAGAATGACTGTTTATAGCTGCTATAACGTGTTATAAAGTGATAACATGAACAAATGAGTTTCAACAAGTTTTAATCGACTTTTCTGCAAGGATTTTAATGGTACATATTCTTATTTAATTCTCATTATTTCTTTTGTGTTTCATTTCTTGTTTATAAAAAGAACTTCAGTCACACACATGCAAAAGTATTACTTCATCTGGATGAAACAAGGTGACAGTAAAAAAATATATGTTTTTTTTCCCTCTTCTGGTTTGATGTCTTGCAGGAAGTTGACGCCACTACAGGAAATGACATCGCACTTCATCCAGATGAACAAACAGAGTGTGTTGATATGATAAAGAGTGATGGAGGTGAGAGAATCGTTATTCAAGAAATTATTCCGTTCAGTTACAGAGTGTGTCAGTAACTCTGAGATGACTGTCTGTAAAACACTGGATTGTTTTCACTTATGCACATGTGATTATTTTTGTCTCGTCTTCAGTCATCGATGAGTTACATTTAAATCTCACCGTAGAAACCGTCCCTCCACTTGGACACACCAGAGGTGATGCATAAATCATTTATCATTTATAATTGTTGATTTATCATTTATAAGCGATTGTTCAGTTGTTTACTTGAGTGAGTGATATCACAGGCAGTGTCTCAGACAGTCGGCGGTCAGTCAAGACTGCTTATTAGAACCTTTGGCAGCGCCCATTAGGAGAGCCTCTATATCTCCGTGTTTAGCAGCTTGTTGACTGATTTATCACAATTACACATCCCTCACTCTCTCTCTGTCTCTCTCTCTTAGAATGTCCCTCATTCCTCATCGGGGTTTATTACCTTGGAATGGAGGTGCTGAGGAGAGAGGTGATGAGTGATGATGTTCGTATCGCTTTCCTCCCGCCGTCTCCGGCTCCGCCCTCTATAAACAGCTCAAGTTTTCCTCGAGTTCCTCTTCCTCCTCCTCCCTCCGACCTCACGTCCAGTCAGATGAGTTCCATTTCCACCCTACTGCCGTTCATGGATGGTGGCGTTATTCTCACCACATCGAGCCGAGGTGTTTACGCTAAACGTCTCTGTCAGGGACGGGTTTTCTGGAGGGGACCACACACACTCACAAACACGGCGAGCAAGATGGAGAGAGGCGTGAAACCAACGCTGATCTTTAACAAACAATTCTTCAAACAAGGTAATTATTAACAGGGAAGTCGATCTAATGTCGCTTCAGTGAACTGACTTTCCTCGTGGTCTCATTAGTACTCTTTGGGGCGGGAGGTTAAGCACATGAGGTGAAGGGTGCATGAATTATTCATTATATTAACGTTGGTAAATGTCAGTTATTGTGTCAGGGAAGTTGGAAAGAAGCTAGGGTCAGGGCCATGGAGCTGTTGAGGATTAAGGGTCTTGCCCATAGACTGAATAGTGGCCGGCATTGATGCAGTTGGAATTAACTACATTACACTGCAATGAAGCTTAAGCATTGAGCTTACAGATGATTGAAACCTCCTGGGTCTGATTGGGTCATAACAAGCTTGTTCGGGGGGGACTACCCACTATGGGTCCCAAGAACCCTTGCCATCGTTGTGTTTGCTAACCTCAGGAGCTTAACCTTCACAGCCAGAATGGAAGCTTGTGGCTTTGTGGTTAAGGCTTTGGTCTACTGATCAAGTCATACATCAGTCATGTGTGTTTTTTGTTGTCATTCGTCTGTATAGCTAGTATACATCAGAATGAAATGTCGTTCCTCCAGGACCATGGGGCAACACATAACAGTACAGTAGTACAGTACACAAGACTACATAAAGTGCAAATACAAAACAGTGTGAAACAAGTGCGAGACACTAAGTTCACAAAACAGTAAATACACAGAACAGTGAATACCCAGGACAATCGATACACAGTGCAGTGCATGTTGACATGTGTACAGGACAACAGAACAGTATATGTAGCAGCATATATTGGTAGCAATGTAGCAGCAAAAAAGTGTGTTTCATAAATAGGAAGTGTCTAATGTAGCATTATAAAGTGCAGGTGTGCAGAGGTATTGCGTCATACTGGGTTAGGGCTTTGATTAACCCAGGTGAGCGTTGAGAGGCAGTAAGGTGTTGAGTAATCTGTTGAGTAAGGTGTTTTGAGGGAAGAAACTGTTGCAGAATCAGGTGGTGGTAGCACAGATTCTCCTGTACCCTCTGTCAGATGGCAGGAGGGTGAAGAGTCCATGCAAGGGGTGGGAGGGATCATCAGGGATGCCGGTGGCTTTTTGCGGCTGCAGCGGTTGTTGTGATCTCAAATCCCAGCATAAGCTGCCACAATTGGGTTCTTAAGCAAGAACCTCATTATCAGGATTTGTCTCAAATCCTGTCAGAGTTATACCTGGCTTTGGATAAAACTGAAACCCCAATGAGCAACTGCACATAAAGATGGGGAATTAGCAGGCTGCAGCCAAATATGAGGCACACTTGACTGTTGCTTGGAGACCAAGATGAACTGATTAAACAAGTGGAATCGGGTGTGGTTGGAATGAAAGGCTGCATCCAACTAAAACCTGATTCAGCTAATCGGCTAATTAGCAGGCCTTCCTGAGTTGAAATGGGTGTGTTAGCACAGGGAAAACACTCTTTAACAAGGCTGTCCAAGCCCTGTAGATCCAAGTACTGACTAGCTAAACAAAAATGCTTTAAAGAAGATTTATTGCCAAATCAGAAAAAAGTATAATATATACACAAATGGATCAGCAACTTCAGTGATTGGTCAGTCTTCACATGGAGCCTGCATAATGGACAGGTTTTTAGCTCATAGCTGGGTGAGTTCTCTTTATTTCGTCCTGCATTGTCTAAATTCTGGAGGCAGATGGCAGCATTGGGCGAGAGTTGATGGATGAGAAATCGTCAGGTTCATATTCTTGGATCAATTATTTCTTATTTCTACTCCAGTCCAGTTAGATGTAGATTTAGTTTGTTAATCATCTAATGCTTGTCTGAATATTATAATTAATTAGCTAGGCATTTCTTCTCAGCCTCATTCCATATTTCTGAATCATTTCTAACTGGTTGTGCCTTTCTTTACTATTGTCATTAATTATCACCAACATTATTTCTTATTTATAATTAATCGACTAGTCTCTGATATATATATATATATATATATATATATATATATATATATA
>CM074927.1:1472814-1501816 GCA_037576815.1 Pangasius larnaudii
CTTTGGTACTGGAATTATGGTGGTTGATTTGAGACATGTGGGGACGACTGCCTGGCTCAGTGAGGTGTTGAAGATATCTGTTAGGACATCTGTCAGCTGGGCAGCACAGTCTCTTAGTACAAGGCCAGGTATGTTGTCAGGGCCTGCAGCCTTACGTGGGTTGATCCTGGACAAGGTCTTTCTTACGTTGGCTGGAGAGAGACAGAGCGCCTGGTTGTTTGGAGATGTGTGTAGTTTTTGTGCAGGTGTGTCATTCTGTATCTCAAATCATGAGTAGAAGTGGTTGAGTGCATCCGGCAGGAATGTGTCATCATCACTGACCTGTGGCAGGGGCTTGTAGCCAGTAATGGTCTGAATGGCTTGCCACAGGGTCCGGGTGTCTTTACTGTCACTGAAGTTATTGTTGATTTTTTGAGCATACTGATGTTTTGCCTTCTTGATGCCATGAGACAGATTGGCTCTTGCTGTTTTGAGAGCTGACTTATCTCCTGATCTGAATGCCTCATCTCGGATTTTTAGCAGCCCGCGAACCTTGGCTGTCACCCATGGCTTTTGGTAATGGTCTTGGTGATTGTCACATCTTCTATGCAATTTTTGATGTAAGCAGTCACTGTTTCGGTGTACTCTTCTAGGTCTGTGTGATTGTTGTAGGTGGCTGCCTCTCTGAACATGTTCCCGTCTGTGTCCTGTAAGCAGTCCTGCAGTGCTGAGGTAGCATCGTCTGGCCATACTGTGATCTGCTTTTGAACCGATTCGGCAAGTTTGAGACGTGGTCTGTATGCTGGAATTAGCATAACAGAGATGTGGTCTGAGTATCCGAGGTGGGGGCGGGGTGCAGCCTTGTATGCATTTTTCTCTGTAGTATAAACAAAGTCTAGTGTGTTGTTTCCCCTTGTTGCAAAGTTCACATGTTGGTAGAACTTCAGCAAAACTGTCTTTAGGTTTGCATGGTTGAAGTCACCAGCTATAATGAAAAAGCCGTCAGGGTTGTTTGTTTGTTGCTCGCTGATAGTGCTGTATAGTTCGCGAAGCACGTCCTTAGCGTTTGCACTCGGGGGAATGTACACAGCAAGAATGACGATAGCCGTGAACTCCCTCAGCAGATAAAATGGTCGACACTTAACAAACATAAACTCCACCAGCGATGAACAGTGTTTTGATACTACTGCAGCATTGTTACACCATTCTTTGTTGATATACACCCACAAGCCTCCTCCGCGAGCCTTACCAGACAGTGATGAATCTCTGTCTTCTCTGTAATAGGTTAGCCCATGCAGCTGAATGGCGGAGTCCGGGATGTTGTCGTTTAGCCATGTTTCAGTGAAGATAAAAACACAGCAATCCCTTGTCTCTCGCTGTGTAGACCGACTGAGGTGAATTAAGTCCAGTTTATTTTCCAGCGAGCAAACATTTGAGAGCGCTTCAGTCAAACGGAGCCCAACAGAGAAAGAAAGTGACATCATTTTGACACATAATTTTGATCAAATATTTGTTTTTGAATGTTAAATTTGTCTTTAAAATTGACCATATTTAAATTAAATCCTACATGTAATGCAAGTAATGATATTTCTATGAGAATAGTAACTGTCCTTTATATTTAGGAAACAAAAATTACAGTAAAGTATTACTATTTCAGAGGAGGGAATGTCCTGCAGATCATTCTACCACCTACTTGTTAACACTTAATAAAAATGTCTCATCTCTTAAATAGGCATGTCCGTTTTTGTCACATCTGTAACACAAGTGTATTTCCCAATCTGAACTGGAATAAAATAGTATAGACTGACTTTTTTCTGATGTCTGAACTCAGACCAGCAGGGGTTTAGGATTAAAGATATGAATGGTTTCATACACTGGTCATTTGAAGACATTCTGAAACACTTAACATGAAAAACGCTTAATGCGTTTTTTTACATCAAATATTTTCTCCCCCATAGAAACCCATTATAAATAAAACACTTAACATGGCTTAATGTATTAAGATGGTGATATTAAAAGACCAAATTCAGTATACACCTTCACTGATGATGCATACAGGCAGATGAGCCCAGAATCTGAGTGCAACAGAGTTTTTCATTAAGCGTTTTCCTCCCATAGAAAACAGTTACAAAGGAAATGCTTAACGTGGCTTAATACATTAAGACAGTGATATTGGAGGACCAAATTCAGAACACAATTTATTAACAAAACATTCTATGTACAGGCAGGCAGATAAGACCATAATCTGAATGCAACACGTACTGTTGCACTTTAAAGTGTTTTCCCCATAGTCAAGGTGGCTTTCTGAAAGCGACAACCTGGGAACCCCCTTGTACAGTTTAGTGTTTGATAAAACACACTTGTGTCAGATAATTAAGGACTTTGTGTTAACTTGAAATTGCAGGCTGATAAATTAGAACCAACTGAACTATAGCTGAATACGGAATAGCAGACTATATTAAGATATGGCAGAAATAGTAACAGTAGTATGCTACTCTGAATTCAGCCTACATAAGACTGCATAAACCCACAAGACTTCTTCCATGGAATGCAAAAAGGAGATGTTATGCAAAATATCATGTTATGCAAAACTTCTCAACATAAAGTTTGTAGCACATTATTGAATGGTACAGCCTTTTCTATATATAACACTTACTGAAATGTTACATTATTTCATCCTGTCACTATTCTACTATTTCTTCTCCCTGCTTATGTGTCCTGTTAATTTCTCTTGTTCATATTTATTTCAGAAAGACATATGAACAATTTCACCCCCAGTCTAACTGTCTCAAACATCAATTCAGCTGGTCTGTCCTTCAGAATGTTACAGTACAGTCTCAGAAAGATTAAATGTCTTGCAAGTTTATGGTCATGTTGTACGTTTTGGAGATAAACTCTGTAGCATTTTCTTCAGCAAGTCAGCAGCCAGATCCCCAGCAGTGAGATCCCCAGCAGCCAGGCACCAGCCACCAGCAGCCAGATCCCCAGCAGCCAGGCACCAGCAGCCAGATCCCCAGCAGCCAGATCCCCAGCAGCCAGACACCAGCCGCCAACAGCCAGATCCCCAGCAGCCAGTCCTCGAGCTGCCAGGCACCAGATGCCAGCAGTCAGGTCCCCAGAAGCTAGCAGCCAGATCTCGAGCTGCCAGATCTCAAGCTGCCAGGCACCAGATGCCAGCAGTCAGGTCCCAAGTCATCACATCCCTGTAGCAGGCACCAGCAACCAGGGCACCACTGCATCCAAAAAAAAGGCAAAGAAAATCAGGTGCCATGGGTGAATTTTAGAAGTATTATCCATTGTAAAAGAAAAAAGAAAAAATGATGACGTAAGTAGCTTCCTTAACTGCATTTGACCAGCACTCTCATATCTACCCAGAGAAACCAGGAGTTTTTTGTGTTCTCCAGATTCACAAATTTTGTGTTGTTGCCTAAAATGTACTTAAACATTCTCTTTTGAAAATCTATTACAAAAACAATTTTAAAAAATGTAAAAAGGATTGAGCATCACTGGAAAAAAATGCAAGTGTTTTGACTATCTTTTTTTGGAGATCCCTACTGTAAACATACCACTGTAGAGTAAACCTTCTTGAGGTGTTGGTTGCTGGGGACAGCTGGTAACATCCATCATGAGTAACATATCTGATGTAAAACCATGTCAATCCATATGAATTTCTGCTGTAAAAAGTGAAAGTGAATGGTGACTAAGGTTAACATTTTGCTTAACATCTACTTCTGTATTCCACCAAAGAAAGTCATACGATTTTGGAACAACATGTGGGTGAGTAAATGACAAAAATGAAAAAGAAATTCATTTCACTTTAATGCTTGCAATTACTACTTCAGTTCTCACAATCACAATGTGTACTGAATAATCACTGAAAGTCAGCAAGCATGGCAACATGCATTTTATGTTCATGTTCCTGAAAGGGAATGATTCGCAATGATTGCCATTAATACTTCATTATGGTCATCTAAAGTGTACCTCATATATGTGTATGTGTCCTTAATACACACACATATACAGTGGAATAATTTACTCTTTATGTGATTTTGATGTGGCCCTGAAAAGAAACTTTTTTAAGGAGGGTCAGGCTGCATCAAACCTGGTTATACTGATAAGGGACTGCACCACACATGGAGATGAAGTACCTCCCACGATGCACCATTGCTCCCCATCCATCCAACTGCATTCAGGACAACACCTGGATCAGCACAAGCACTGGCAGAAGGAGAATTCTGATGACTCCATCTAATAAAATTGTGGAGAATGGTGGTTGCGTGCACAACATTTTCTGGATTACATAGGCTGAACTCTATCACTCTGTGGTACACACAAAACTGAAATGCCATGATGCCAAACACATTCTTCACAATTCTCCTGGCATGTGACAGGTGGAAGTTGAAGTTCCTCTAATCAACAGGGATTGCTCTTCCTGGATAAGGATGCAGATCATGTTTTCATCTCCAACAAACACAAATAGTACTGGACAGAGTTGGGAGAGACAGTTCATCTGGAAGATCAAGTGTTCCATCTCTGAGAGCTCTTCTAAAATCAGAGGTAGACAATGTGCCACTATCACTGCTCTTGCCAAAGGTACCAATGTCTACCCCTTCAAAAAGGTAGTTGGTGTGCACCACTGCCAGAAGAACAATAGAGAATTTCCCCTTGTAGTTGTAGGAGCAGCAGGAGCTTTGATGGTAATGTGCTTCCCATCAATGGCCACCAGGCAGTTTGTAAAGGCCCATCAATTACCAAATCCCTTAGCAATCACCCGCCAACCTGACTGCTGAGGCACCAGCATATACTCTCCTACCAAACTGTCCCAATTGGCTATGGCCACGGATGGCACTATTCCAACTACAGTGGATTTAAAGACCCTGAAGCATTTGGAGATAGTGTGGTAAGAGTTACCAGTTGCCAGAAACCTAGAATTGAAGATATGTATTTTAAAGAATAATGTATTTTAAAACTAATATCCAGTAACTTGTCAATGTTTCATCATAAACTTTAGAACACTGCAGCAAGATACTCAAACTTTCACAATGAAATGGTGAAAATTAGTAACAAACTGCATGCAAGTGGCCTGGTAAATGAATCTGGCCCCAAATGGAGATATTACCTACAATAACTAAGTGCAAACACTTTCTGTCAATATTAGCACATAACAAACTGTGTTTTATTAGCTACTAGCTGCAGCCATCATCATTACATTGATATCTATCATATATCATAAAATAATATATTTTATTGCTAAAACAAAGTAAACTTATATGTATACTCACCGTAAACAGATTGCTAGCCGTTCTGCAGGACCTACTGCCTGGCGGAATTTGGTGTCCTGCCTCTCAATGAGGGGAGCGACCATAGCAAGCAACCGATCGAAGTCGGCAGTACTGATCTGAAAGTACATTAGGTGGTGGTCCTCATCTAGATGAAGCTCCTGGATTAAAGAGTGAAACTCTCCATGGTCATTCCGCAGCTTGAGGATAAGGTGAACCCACAGCCTTCTCCTGTCAGACGCTTTTGTTGCCGTTGCAAAAAGACTCTGAGCCTCCCCAGAAGCCTCTCCTTGCAAAGGCCACAGCCACACCGACAACTGTAGGTGAAGAGCACAAGCCTACCCCCAACAGCAGTGGCATGATGTCAGCATCACTCGCACTTTCTTTACCCCAGCCAATGGCACCTGACAACCTTGGTGATGAGGAGCCAAGTCAGGTTCATCTTGAGAAGTACCCGACCTGTGATTTTTATGGGAGAAAGCAGGCCTTCTGTAGTGCCTGGTATAAGAACAGAGAGTGGCTTGAATACTTCTGTAAAGCAGATGCAGCCTTCTGCTATGCATGTAGGAAATTTAGCATTGGATCAAATGCAAATTCTGGAAACATGCAAATGACAACACTAAAGGATTTGCAAAGCATGAATCTTGTAAAGAGCATTTAAATTCCATAGTGGACATAGTGTTGTTTATTGCTGCAAACAAGCTTCCTTTGCGAGGGAGTTTAGACGCTGTGGACTCCATGGGAGAAAAACTCAGTAAGGAGTCAATTAATCCTTCCATAATGTTTGACATAAGGTGTCGTTAAATAGGATAAGCTGTTATTTCTGTATAATTCTAGAGGTTACATGTGTAAGACTTGACTTCATTATAAACGACCCACTGTTGAAATACAGATTCACTGTGTGATTGATGTCTTTTACTTTTAGGGAGGAACTCCGCCACAAAGCCACATCAAAGCACATCACTGAATGGTAAGGGCCTTCCCATACACTGATTACAGTTTTCCACCTTAGTAAGCTTTTGTATCTAACCAGAGGGGATTTGTAAATGCAGGGATGAAACACACATGATGCAAAATAATGCCCTCAAAACAGTCAATGGAAATAAGACTAATATGTTGCCTGTGCACTTACGGATGCACATTAATTTTTTTTTTCTTTAAAAACATTGCTTTTATTTTTATTTTACATGATTCATCTTTTATGAAAATTGCATGTAAATGAAACCATGACAATGTCAGTGGACCTCTCACAAAATGCCATGTTAAAGGAATATTCAGAACATTTCTTGGAGTTTATAGGTATCATAAGAGTTACAGTTATGGGAATAAGATGAGATCCTGTGATGAGATGAGATACTTTGTAATGAGTCTGACTGTTTTATTGCAGGTTTTCTGGGAGCCCCAGTTGAAGACATTAAGAACTTACAGATGATGGCCTTAACCTGTTAACCTGGACAGACGTCTATTCCAGTGCTACCTACACCACACCAGACTCCTCTCTGCATTGAATGGATGGCTGACTAGCACCAAGTTCTCTTCAGAATGAGATGGAAACATAACAAAGGGACATTATTGCATGAACAAAGAACTTGCCTTACTTCAGAAATAAATGTTACCTGCAAAGGAAAACAATTTATCCACTATATTTCTCTGTGCTCTATTTTCAAGGGTAACATTTCTTTATAAAGTGCCTACTGTGTGAGATATAGTTTTTTTTTTTTTAAATCATCTACTGACACTAATGTTGTTCCACACCTGTATGTCTTTCTTTTGTGGAACTGCAGGAAGTGCACTGAGTATTCAGTCTCACTCACCATTCATTTACTTTACAGAAAAAAGATGCAGTGATAGTGAACAGTGACTGGGGCTATGAGTCTCTTAAAGTTCTGCCTTACATCCCATTTTGTGTCCCACTGAAAATAAAAGTCATACAGGTTTGGAACAAAATAAGAATGTGTATTTTATGACAAGTTTCATTTTGTGGTAAACTATCTCTTTTAATTTGTAACTTTGAGATTAGTTATATTAGCATAAAATGTATTTTTATAAATCTATGAGTGTGAAGGCATTGTTCTATATTTTGCTGTTTAGTCTTAAGATTTATATACGACAGAAAGTTTATTCTAAAGATGTATTTGTTTTTGTAAATGTATATTTTGAACATGATGTGTGTTTAATAAATTATTACATATATAGGCTGACATATCTATCTATTTATTAATTAGTATTAGTAGTTAAGTATTTGAGATTTTAAAAACAAGTAGAAAATGTGTTGATTGTGTAACACCCAACTGAAATCAACATCGTTTAAACGTAAGGTAAGCAAACCAATTGCATCGCTTTTACATTTGTTTTCAATGGTGCGTGCGACGACGATTCAACATGACTTTGATGAGCAAAAAGATGTTGGATCAATGTTAGAGATCAATGTTGTTTCAATGTTGCGAGAGACATTGATTCTACTTTGATTATATGTCAGTTTCCTGGTCCAGCTGCTAAAGAAGCAGAAAAGTTGTGCATCTGAGAATATTGCGTTGCAAGGTAATGTTTGGGTTCTTCTTCTTTAAATACATTTCAATCTGATAAAAAAAAAAAAAAAGATTAATAAAATGTTATTAGCAGCCGTGTCATAAAGTTATGACATTTTTCATAGACGGAAAGTTTCCTTGTTCTCGGCTGTTTGTTGTGTTCATATTTTATTTATGTTGTGTTGACTATTTTATTTATGCTTATTTACATGTTGACTATGTGCAAAAATGTTAATTAAATGTTCGTTTTACTTGATGGCGTCATGCTTGTGAGTTCAGTGTTTTCTCGCAGCAGTACAAGTCCTTAAATAAAATATAGAAACGGCAATCAGATTTCAGATCAGATTTCAGAATTCAGTTACACTGTGGTATAGGTACATACAGTGCATTCAGAAAGTATTCAGACCCCTTCATTTTCTTCACACTTGCAGCCTTCTGCTAAAATGCTTTAATTTTTTTTCCACATCAGTCTGCACCCCGTACCTCATAATGACAAAGCACAAACCAGATTTGTGATAACTAATTTATTAAAAAGAATATCACGTTGACATGAGTATTCAGACCCTTCGCTGTGACACCTGAAATTTAGTTCAGGTGCATCCCATTTCTCTGAATCATCTTTGAGATGTTTCTACACTTGGAGAATTGGAGTCCACCTGTGGCAGATAATAAAAAAAAAAAAAAACTATCCAGGGTGATTTCTCCCTCCTTTGTGCCCAGTGATTCTACTGTCAACGCTGCCCAAGACAAAGTGCTTACTGAACATGAATGATAATCAGAAGGTAGAAAATGATTTCATTGAACAATTTAACGATAGATAGGCATAGACCAACAACAAATGAACAACGATCCATTTGGCAGTCAGAAGAGTCAGTTCTTATTGTTGAGCTGAGTCGAGTTCACTGAATCACTGAAAAGAGCCGAAATTCTTATCACAATATTATTACATTGCTATTTGGTAACCCTGGTCTCCACCTGGTATTAATGTGTGTGTGTTTGTAGGACTGTTTCATATTAAAAGAAAGAAAGAAAGAACGAAAGTCAAACCAGTCTATTGATCTGACATGCTCTCATTCAATTCTCAAGAAATGCAAAATGTGTTCAATTCATGTTTCTCATTGTCATAATTAACAGTGTTTAGTAAGATATACGTATTAATTACTATATCAGTCATTCTAGGATAGCTCAGCTGTGTGCACATAGTAAAAAGAAACCATAGGTGGCAGTGCAGGTTGGTTAAAGAACAGATGAAATCTGTTTCTCTGATGGGCATTAAACTACAGTATAACTATACAGTATATTGTAAGTCTTGCACAACAACAGCAACAAAAAAATCTTGCTACCACTTAATATCATTATATTCTTCTTGCTTTCTCAACATCTGTAAATAATTAGTGGATGGATGAGAATTATGGATGAGCCAATGGTTGGTCCAATGTAGACCTATAAGTGAAAATACACAAATCTGAATACAAAGAAAATGGGGGAAAAGATCAAATCTTTTAAATATCAGAAGCACAAATGTAAAAATAAATACATAAGTAAATGAATAATATTGCAACAGTGAACAGAGTTCGTACACTTAAGAAGCCCTGTTGGTGAAATCCTTACCATACACAAAATTAATATTTGATGTAATACGATATGGTCGTGTCTTGATACATTTTCTAATCCACAAAAATTTCCATTTTAATTGATTAAAACATCATAAAAGTTACTAATCGTTAGCTATTACAAGTCTTTCATAAAACACTTCTATTTCTATTTAACGGTTATTGGAATTTGATGCGTGGAATATGGAGTATGACTATAAAATTCCATCTATGTAAAACTGTTAATATGCTTGCACATCATTTTAAAAAGTTGCAAATAGGATTCTACTTAAACCCTTACAACACAGTGAAGATGTAGAAGTCCTTCTTCACAGTTTCTTATTTCTCTCTCTCTCTCTCTCTCTCTCTCTCTCTCTCTCTCTCTCTGGCATTACACACTACACTATATTACCTGAAATTGATCATTTTCCTACAACAGAATGTTCTGAAGTGTTTTGGTCCTCTTATACCACTATTTGTCCACTTTTAATTTATTTTAAAAAAATAAATAAATAACACATCATACTCTATGTTATATTTAAAGTTGTGGAATGTCTGCAAAACAAGCTATAAACCATCGTTCCCTCCCCAGCCTCTCTTATTTCTCGGTCTTCACAAATCACAAAATACAAACTCCTGACGACTTTCCCATGCTGGAAAACATTACAAAAAAGTTACAGCTTTACCTCTGACACTGGAGACTCCTTCCATAATGTTAGACAGCAGAGATGGCTGCAGTTGCAAAAGTTTTCATAGTCCCTGGTGGCCATGTTTGTGTTAGTGGTGGCCATGTTTGTAGGCCGCGATATACTCTGGGGAACAGAGTTCGATGTCGATTCCGACGTAGACATGACACATAAATGTAAAATAAGCATCTCCTCTCAGAAAACAACACTATATCAATGACTACACTTTTGCTGTAATAATCATGTTTGCTAAATAATCAGTATGGAAATTTAGTTAAGGTGCATTTATAAAGTAGGAAACATTTAGGAATGCAAAAATGTCAAAATGCTCAGCATTACATAAAATTGTCGTCAACCTCATTTCCATTATCATCATCACCCCTCATCATTTCCGTACTCATCACCATCATCAAGCCTGAACATAGTAAGAAGGCCTGGGGCTCAGCGTGAACACAGACGCTCACACAGAGAGGCAGGTTTCAGCCCCGGAGGGTATATTTATTGACACAGTGAAGAGAAAGGAGAGAGGTAGAAGAAAGAGCGCATTATACTGCTGAGTGCAAGAAGAAATACGAGATTCTGCAGTTGGTCAGCTGATGAAGTGAGAGAAGAAGAAGAAGAAGAAGAAGAAGAAGAAGAAGAAGAGGAAAGAGGTTTATACTAGTAGCATGGTTATAATGCTTGCTACTCACACCCCATCTCTATTTTTTTTCTTTGGCAAACATCATTTTATTGTCCTCTCAACTATACAGATGGGAGGCTAATGAGCAAACATTTCAGAATGTCCTGCAAACCCCAAAAAAGCCTGTACCTGATTTTTAATCATTGCCCATGAGCGGTTCTTTATGGGCTCAGTCTGCTTTTCCTTGGACCAAAGCCATGCCCAATCTAGTAGTACAGGCACATTGTTTCTGCCACACCTCCCAAACTGCACCTGTGCCCTTTCATACACAGCAACCCCAGCTGAACAGAATTACGATGTGTGGAATTGGAGACTTCTGCCTAGAAAGATCCAGCATCATTTTAAGGGGGCAGAGCTTCCTTTCCTCATTCTCACAGATCACAGGAACCTGAAATAGATCAAGTCAGCCTAAAGAGTTAAACCCATGCCAGGCCCATTGGTCCTTCTTCTTCACATGCTTCAGATTCACCCTGACATACAGACTCAGATGCAAGAACACCAAAGCAGATGCCTTGCCTCGTGTCTACAAAGGTGCACAGGTAAAGAACACCACAGAAACAATCCTTTATGAATCGTGCATCACAGCTTCTATCAACTGGCAGATCGTAGATGAGATCCGTAGGGCACAACATAAGGACTGCCCTGAGAAAACATATGTACTTCTAAACATGCAAGAATGCAATGTAATCCAGTGGGTACACACATCCCTGGGCATCTCTGGGCATCCTGGCATCTAATGCACAAGAAAAATAGTGGAGAAACGTTCTGGTGGCAATTTTTGTCACATGACATCAAGAATTTTGTCCAAGCCTGTACTGTCTCTGCTCAGTCAAACACCTCATGTCAGCTGCCCACAGACCTCCTGAAACCTTTCCTTACCCAGTTCTCATCAATCACATGGTCTCACATTGGGATAGGTTTCGTCACAGATCTCCCTGTGTCTCAAGGTAATACCACAATCTTAATAATAATCCATAGATTCTCTAAGTCATGTCATCTGATACTTTTCCCTAAGCACCCCACAGAAATGGAAACTGCTGAAGTTATCTTTAAGGAAGTGTTCAGATTCTATGGCCTCCCAGAAGATAATGTCTCAGATTGAGGGGGGTCCAATTCACTGCAAGAGTTTGGCATCCTGTTTGCAAAAAAAAAAAAAAAAAAAATCTAGTGGAAAGCGTTCCCAGAAGAGTGGAGGCTGTTACAGCAGCAAAGAGAGGACCAACTCTGGAATGGGATAGTGTTCTGGTTACCTTGCTTATTCTGTGTCTGACCCTTGACTGCCACCATTTTATGAGGTTTGGATTGTGAACCTTGTTGAACTTGTTGAAACCTCTTGCAAATAGATGTTCAATATCCCGCTTGTTACGAATATTGTTTATGTTTCACAATGTTCAGCACATCTTGGAATTAAAGCGCACTGAAATGAATGTGCATTAGCCATTTTACTTTTGTAAGGATGATTAGTTAATTCGTGTGTTTCTTCCATGAGCTTGAGATATGTATAGGTCACAACATGCAAAACATTGTACATTTCAGAGCTTTATGGATCCATAACTGATCACCATTCTATTTTTAAATAAAGTAACTCGTTGTAATAAAATAGGAGTAAATGGTAGGTTATTTAAGTGCATTAGTACCAAGAGGGAGAAATAGATGCACTGTCCTTTTCATTTATTGATGCTGGAGTTTCTTTTCCCAGACACTGATGCAGACTGACTGATGAGGGAACAAGAGAGAGGGAGAGAAATAGCAGGGTGTGCACAGAATAAAACTAGATGTGCAGAGATGTTGCACAGGGATGCAGACAGCTGATGTGATTTCGCCCATCGTGGCTGAGGGACTGGAAAAGTGTGAACCGAAGGTAATGTCGTGCAAGTAGACTGACATCTGGCAAAAGTGCATGTGCTCTTGAAAAGCCTCACAACTCTGCCCTGCTCCTGTTTATGGGCTCGAAAACAAAAATGTAGCATTGAAATATTAATTTTTTTACTTTTTAATGAAAGAGATAAACAGTTTTCGGTGCAATGCAGTGTGATAGACATTTTAAATAATAAAATGTTCAATTTCAAGTTAGGAATAAAACGCACATAGGAAATAATCCATGACAGGGCTGTTCACTTTGGAATGGTCTAAAAAAAAAATATGATTTTAGAAATTTTATCAATTTCACTGTCTCAGCTTGTAAACTCTTCGCTTTCCTGGATCTGCATGGCGAAGTGGTAACTGCTGCCCAGACTGAAAGGCCAACAGGAAGATTTCTGCAGAGCTCAGCTTCCTCTCAACAGATTAGACTGTGTTTGTGTAAAGGTTTTACAATGACACTGGACATTTCCCCATTGCTCCACAGTGTATATTTATAATGTTCCCGTTCCATGCATGTGTTTCCTCATTAAGCAGTACTGTATTATGGAAATAATAAACGATTTAGGCTTAAGGGAGGCTAAAGAGTAGTTAAGGGAATATATATATATAGCACAGGGAATATATAACGTTTTGCTGAATGATTTGTAAATAATTTTTAATAGTAACTCTTTGAAAACATGTATTTAAACCTAATACTTAGGCAACAATTTTCTATTAAATAACAAACAGGGTTGAGTTATTTGGGGGGATTTTTGTTTGTTTGTTTGTTTGTTTGTTTGTTTGTTTGTTTGTTTTAAAACATAGAATTTGCAAATGCACAAAATGTGTTAACTCATTTCAGGCAACAATCTAGCATCCACGATAATGGTGTGAACACATTAAGAACATTCTAATGATTATTTAAAATTAATAATTTACTTTCTGTCTTTAATTTGTGTAACTGGCTTTTTGTACTTTCAAATTGAACTTGTCAGTCAATATCACAATATCATTAAAAATAAAGAAAAAAAGAATAAGAGAACTTACTTTTCTTCTTCCCACGATCATCAGGAAATTTGGATGATGCAACTTCCTGTCAAACATGTGACTTGTTTTCAGGTAACAGAATTGTAACTAAAATGTATGGGTTTTTTTTATAACTCAAAACGGACAACTAGGTGAAAAGCATTCGTTTCAAGCATGAGATATTAAATGGATTTTGACATTATTTTCCTATAAAAGCATTTCCCCAAGGTGTTTTATTCTTCACTTGCCACAGCAATTTGGTAATACTAGCAACTTTTTAAAATTTATTAACCAATGACAGACACGCCATACTTTTTATCCTTTTATAGTTACGTTTAATGTTGTGGGACGTCTGTGAAACAAGCTAGTTCCTGTTATCGCTTGCACTATAGTAGCTTGTAGCAGACGGGATCCTGGTTTAGAGCGGAATCTGCAATCAACACCTGGTATTAAAATGTCATATTCAAAAAGCAGAGGAGTTCTTTGATGTTCAACAGGAATGGGAGAGAGGTGTGGGTAAAAGACAAGATAGATCAACGGTTATAAAGAGGATGAAAAGAAAAGCAGCAAAGACCTTGATCTCATTAAGCAGGTTGTCTCTATGCCTCTTGGATTGGAGATGAGAAAAATCCTCCAGCGTCGCCACGGCTCCTGAGCCCCGGCAGTGAGATACTGCTATCAGTGCAATATTTGATTTCATGCTCGGTATTAAAAATCCAGAGGTCGCTCTCAACATCGTGTTTGATCTTGCAGAGGGCAGGTGGAGGCAAAAGCAGCCTCTTGGCAGAAGATGATTGAATGGGAATGCTGAGGAAATGCTTCACTTTGATCTAATTTCCAGGTCAATCTGAACCGAGAACACTCACATTAACCTGTGCTTTCAGAGGAACTGCGATGCATAGTTACGGTGAAAGTTCTTGGGACTACACATTTGTTGCCATTTATTACTTCTAGATAAATAAAGCTGCGTTAAAATAGGTAAAGCACAAAATATACTGGACATTAAGTCATCAGGACTGAGGCTGAGACCCAATGTTCTGGTGTATATTAACCACTGATTTAGCAAAAATTACTTTTGTGCCCCCAAACCAACCACTTGGACACCTCACCACATACGACTGATTTACCACAATATTTCTACACCCTGGAACACCCTTGCTACAGTGCTATTCAGACAGGATTAATTTTTCCACCCATATGTCTGCTAAGTAATGCTGTCAAATAATGCCTGTAGTAGTTATCATTATGTAAATGCCATAAATGTAAATGTAATGTAAATGGAAAATTTTAAATGTAATGTAAATGGATGGATGATACACGATGGCAAAGAAATGGAATGTTCTGCAATAATCACCTGACCTGAATCCAGTTTCAATTGCTGAAGGCAAAACTGAGGGCAAAACATCCCAAGAACAAGCAGGAACTGAAGACAGTTGCAGCAAAGGCTTGGCAGAGCACCACCAGGGAAGAAACCCAGCATCTGGTGATGTCTATGGGTGGAAGTCTGGAGATTTCAGACAGTTATTGACTGTAAAGAAGTTGTAGCCAAGTATTAAAAAAGCCAATTTAATTTATGATGTTAGTATGTTAGTTTGTCCAATTACTTTTGGTCCCTTAAAACACCAATATTTATGGACCTGACTGTATATAAACACACACACACACACACACGCACACACATACATACATACATACATATATACGTATCTGTTTCATATAGCTACAGTATCCCTCTGTCTCTGTCTCCTAATCACTTTGTGCTATATCTGGATATTGATCTCCTCCACTTTTATCAGAATTAAATCTGATTCCGGTACAAATGTATTCTCTCCATCCCACCAGTCTGTCTACTACCGTCTCTGTCCCTTGCAAAACCACAGGCAACATCATCAGAAATATAATACGTTGTTACGAAGAAATGAAATCAAACAGGAGCACACCCGGAGCAAAGGCAAGCACAGGTTACTGTTCCGTATTATTATTTTATTATCGATATAGTCAAATTTGGAAAGTGGAAAGTGTAAAATGAAGACCTTCCCATGCATAGTTTACCTCTAACTGTTACAAAGTGCTAACGCTGGAGACTCCTTCCATAAATCTTAAAATAAATGTCTACTCACAGGAAATATCACTGTTACTATAGAAACAATGACGTATTAGAACGAGCGCATTCATATAAACCCGTGATAAACCTGCACTACTATCAGAGCTGCTGTCAAAGAAAATTAATCAACACCTGGATTCTGACCAATCAGAATCAAGAAATCAACAGGCCTGTGGAATAAAATGAATTTGCACTGAATGTAGAGAATATAACTTACCACAAATGCAGGTAAAGAATGGAGTTTGTGATTATTTAAAATAATTATTATTTATAATAATTAGACAATAATCAGACACTTTCTGTCACCCATCTTTTTTGGCTGTTTTGTTGTTGTTGTTTTCTGTTTGGCTTTAAATTCTTAACAACTGCTAATAGTTCTGTCGGTGAAATGGATTGAGCGCTTTCTCTCGCTGTTCACATAGTTACTTGCTGATTGTGATTTCATGTGCCAGCCTGTGGAATCCACACTGTCGAATCCTCCATTTTGATTGGTCAGAATTTCGACTGAGTAATTTTCTATAAACTCTGACATTCAGTTTATATTACCACACTCATTCTAACACATTATCGGTTGTATACTAACAACTCATTCACAGGGTGGACGCTCCACATAATCTATGACTAATAATAAATGGGATTTTAAAAAATGTGTTGTTTTAAAAGGACTGTGTGTATTTGTTGATATGGTGAAGCAGACTTTTATTTCATCTGTAGAAGGAGTCTCCCATGGTTGCACTTGGTAGCAGTCAGAGATAAAGCTGTAACTTTAAGTTTTCTAACGCAGAGGTTCGGCACACAGCACACAGCACCAAACAGTTGAATATAAAATTTCTATAAATAAAATATTTTAAAGACAAAAAGAGAATGACTGTCTTTTTCATCAGTTGAACTGATAGTGTTCTGTAGGTTTGGACCTCAGGCTTGCGCTTACTAACACTGAGCCCCGCTTTGGGCTTGTTTGGAAACACGAAGCAAGTGCAGGTGTCTCACTAATACATTTGACAATAGAACACTAGGCAACAGGGAACGTTCTGTTAGCAAATGTTCCCAGAAAGTTCCCAGTTGTCTAGCGTCCTATTGTCAAATTTGGCACCATTCTGTTTCAAACTGCAGCCAGCTCCGGTTCCTAGAAATTTAGACCTAAATGTAGCCTACACTAAAACAAACAACTAAACGTTAAAACAACCTACAGTTCAAGTTCCATTGAACTGAATAAGGACTGGTTCCTAGTCCGTCAGTTCATAAAAGTCACAAAAATAACCCCAAACAAAATAAACAAACCAAAAACTGTGTGTGGGGGGGCCAGGGGAGAGGGTTCCATATGCTGTAAAAGATCTTAATGGGGTGCTTTAGTTTCATACCATATTGCTGTTGATTACATACGGGATAAGCCACGGCTAGGTGTGCATTATGCGATTTTAATGCACGACGTGGAGGCAAAGAACCACCTGATGCGAAGCGAGTGAATTAAAATCGCGTAATGAACACATAGTCGCGGATTATCTCGTTTATACCATGGTCACTTGCCAGCATTGACAAGTTAAAGCTGTCACTGGATGTGTGCAAAATTTGACCGAGAGGATAAAAATAACAGTAAATCTTTGTTAGTTATTTTATATACGAGTCATTAGATCTAGAATTCTGCCTGCTTTAAATCATACACAGAGATAAAGTAGTGCAATAAGATTACATTTATTTGAATGAATATTATAATAATTAGAAAGAGAGAGAGAGAGAGAGAGAGAGAGAGAGAGAGAGAGGTTGTGCGTGTGTGAATTACCTGCATCTGTGCTGCATCTCTACTAATAATGAAACTGTGAGTTTAACTACTGTATGCAACTGTAACTGTATGTTATTATGGTTACTATTACTTATAGGCAGCACATTAATTCAGAACGGTGATTAAACTGACTGGCGCTACCTGTGTATTCAACGGTTTGAATACCAGGGAACAATTTTCTCTTAACAGCACGTCCCGTCGTCTTTTACAACTTACTTCACTCCTTAAATCACATTTAGCTAATGAGGTTTTTAGACCTTTTTAGGCAGACTGACAGCGTTTGTTGAAGTGGCCTGTTAAATAACATGATCTTTGCTGGAGGATCTGTTTTCCACACTCGACATGGACACAAAGTCAACGCAGTGTCTTGAACATGAAATCTGAAACTTGATATTTTCTCGAACCCACCATGAATAGGGTGGAGTTTGGACATCTCGCATTTATTTGTCTCTTCTCTGTATTACACGCCCTCTAATACCAAGTCCTAATGTACCAAAGATGACCACGGATCAATTAGAAGCTCTATGTTGCCTCTGTGCATGTGTGTGTGTGTGTGTGTGTGTGTGTGTGTGTGTGTGTGTGTGTGTGTGTGTACATGTACAGTGAGAGTAACCATGGATTAGATGTCTGCTACTACCATTACCTCACTAATGTAGAAAAGCCTCAGACAGGACCTGTCATCACATCTTGTTAAATGACAATGTCGTGTTGACGGGAAGCGAGCGTGCAATATGGCTGCCAGCTCAGCATTGGATTTTAATGCAAGGTAAAGAGCACTGGAGCGTTCCGGCTCACTGGGAGGTTCCCGTGATCTTTTCACAGCCTGACCTTCAAAGAAGAGCTGATAGAGACCATTATCACCTGAAAGAAAGAAAAAATCATTCAAATTGATGTCTAGAGGAAGGTTCATATTTAATTAAAAAGCTCAGATAACCACGAAACTACTTTATGGGGTTATTTATACGCAATAAACAGGGAGTCTCATTCTGCTCTTCCTGCAATTTAGCTTTATTTTTTTGTTTTTCAGTCGGTTTTGTTGTTTATTTTCGGCTTGTAATGGGATGGGGTGATAGTCAGAGTACTGGCCAGAAGTACTGGCACCCTCAATAAAAGTGAGCAAAAATTATTGTATAAAATAAACATTACACACAACACTTCAAATTATCATAAAAACAAAACAATATTTTGTGACTTTTTTTTAAATAATTAATTTAATTAATTAATAATATTAGTTTTGTGACACAAGTACTGGCACCCATAAGGAATGTTTTAAATAAATGCAAACAAATTTTCATTTTTGAAAAACTGTGTTCCATTTGTAATTTTTTTTTTCCCTGGGGTATAAATATGAGGTTGCACACATGTAAAATCTCTTTGTTATCCATTACCATTTCAACACAGAAGAGACAGATGATTGTTGACCTGCACAAATATATAGGTAATATATATAAAAAATATATATATGTGTATGGAAAGAATGGAAGAAATACCATTACACACCTGATACCTGATACACACTGTAAAATATTGTGATAGATCAGTGATTTTTGGGGCTGTATTGTAGCTCATGAGTCTCACAGTTTGCAGCACGGCATGGCAATGGTTTGCTTCTTACCTGGAGGGACGCTCATATCAGGTGACATGGAGGGGATCCACATCTGTTCCATGCAGACTCTCCACTGGTGTCTCATAAGGCTCAGTGCTGGGTCCTCTTCTGTTCTCCCTCTATACCTGATCTCTCAGTGAGGTCATATCTTCACATGGCTTTTCGTATTCACACTCTCTTTTCCTCCCTCATGACACACCTGAATGTCATGGATTGAAGTTCATCAGCTGAAAGGAAATCCCAGCAAGACCTGAGCTGCAGTACACCCCTGGAGACCCCTTTAGCACTGCTCCGCTGGTCCCACCATCTGTCCCCCACCACCCCATTGCTACGTTCCCTCCACTGGCTTCCTGTAGCTGCCTGGGTTAGATTTAAAACACTGATGCTCACCTACAAGGAAGACATGCATCAAGACTCTGGCACACAGGTACCTCTTTACCTTCTTTTCATACTGGACTAACCTTCCCTAAGGGGTTTTGTAGACTGATGGTACTCTTAGTCCCTGACCTAGTGAACTAGCATGAGGATGTGTTTTTGAAAGCGCCTACAAAACACTTCTGCAAGTCGCTGTGGATACAGGTATCTGCTAAATTCTTTACATGTAAATCTAGCTGTGAGGACCGGATATCTGCAGTTTTGGAAGGTTTTTTGTTTTGTTTTGTTTTACAGTAACGCCCTGATAAATGTGATACTGTGGCGGGAGAATGCAGTAATGTAATGCCACGCAAGGAAAAACTTGCCTTCCAAAACTACCAAATCAGCAGTCACGATCCGTTCCCAGCCGACCTCAGAGCCGTAACCACCCGTTATGTTAAACACTTCTAACATGCTACACTACCAGACTTTAATTTCTTGTCGTGAATTATGCAATGCATATATAAAAGGCTTAACATCTGACATAGGTAGCTATGATATAAATGTTTAGATACGAACGTAGGTTTTTTTAAGAGGGTGGAATGTAAATTGCAAACTACTCGTAACATTGCTAGCCAAGTCAGCCTGTGAGTTGCAGTAAGGTTAGGAGATGGTATTTTTAATGTATGCTTTCTCAGGAGAAGCAAGAGAGAAAAGGAGCACATGCCCAGGGAATGAGAGAGGGAGAGAGAGAGAGAGAGAGAGAGAGAGAGAGAGAGGTAAACCAAATTACTGAACTCGATCAAATTAACTGGAGTCAGTTATAGAAGTTTACAGAAGCACAATTTAACAAAGATTAGAAACGACAATGTAGTATGTTAACTATTAACTATGGTCATGTTTCTGGAATGTGTAGATAGATAGATAGATAGATAGATAGATAGATAGATAGATAGTTTATTTCTGGCATGCTAGTGTAAATCACTGTAACTTTGCTGTACATTTGTGCGGAAAGAAAACTAAACCCGGCTCGCGCTCTGAGACGACGAAGAAGCGCGTGACGACGAAGTGCGAGTCGCCGCCGCTGATTGGCCGGGAACTCTGACTCCCTTCGCTCGCGCCTTTCGCCTGTGTGACGCTCTTCTGGTTGCGTGGAAACTGAGCGAAAGGTTTCCTTGCGCACGCGAGCGAGTCATTTGTCGGGGATTGTCGACACGAGCGCGTGCCGCTGGTTCTGCTCTACACACACACTCTCTCTCTCTCTCTCTCTCACACACACACACACACACACACACACAGGCTCTCTCTGTCTCGCACGCGCGCGCTGTTTGCGCGACGCGCTCGCGATTTGTGTTGCGCCTCATGAAGTGAAGATGTGAAGGGGAACTTTCCAAGGCTCCGGTCACGAGCGCGAGAGAAACGTGAGTCCGCGACATGCGCGTGTTCTAAGGCTAGTGCAACTTGAATTTCTGCAAGTGTGTGTGTGTGTGTGTGTGTGTGTGTGTGGAATGCAAACCATGAGCTTACTTGGCTTTTCATTGATCTATGGGTTTCCTCACATTATTATTATTATTATTATTATTATTATTATTATTATTATTATTATTATTATGCTGTTTTTGATGGTGATATTAATACCAGTATTTTCATGTTAGCCCAAACATGGTCCCATGGACCTGCATTTATTTCCAAATGCTTTAGACTTAAATTGGGTAACAAAATGCGAAAGTCTCCCATCAGGTCTGGACTTGTTCATGCTAATGGTTATTTGATCCCAGTTTGCAGCAATGCAGCGATAAAACCGATGGTCACAGACCGTTTTATTATTTGTATGATAATATATAATGCTATAAAGTGTCATATCTTAATTGAGATAGTAATTGACATTGTTTGCAACTTTACGAAATACTAAAATGCAAAAATACGCTTTGTTTTTTGTTAGTTTTTGTTGTTTTGCCTTTTTTTTTTTTTTTTTTACTTTCACCACAGCAAGGTTAATTATTTTCCTATAACAGCATGTCCACAAGTGTTTTATTCCTCTTATGTTCCACAGCAATATTCCGACGATTAAGTTTATAATGAATTAATATTGTGGATGTCCACAAAAAACAAGTTCGTTCCTGTTGTCACTTACGTTATAGCAGCTATAAACAGCCGTTCCCTCACCAGCCTCGCCTTTTTCTTTCTCTTGAAGTGAAGAAGAGAAAAAAAAAACGCAGCCCGTCATGTTACCGAGAAACAGCAAAGAAGTGTAAACTCGTCTGTCCTGAAGACTTAACTCTGTTACCAAACACTGACACTGGAGACTCCTTCCATAAATGTTAAATCAATGTTTCCTTACAGAAAACCCATGCACATTTTTAATCCGTTTATTTGTACGAGTCCTGGTGAATGAGCTGTTACTATAGAAACGCTAACATATTAAATGAGTCGAAACCCTCCTCTGACCAATCGTAATCCAGAATTCAGCAGCGCCGTGGTGTATGTTTGCATGACGGCTCTACGTATATTAAGGAAGTCTTTATTTAAAAACAGACACTGCTGGGAGGAGGCTACAGAACATCCTGTTGAGTCTAGGAGATTTTAAAGTTGATTATTCAACTCATTTCCATACATTAGGCTGTGTGTGCGCACTGTGACTGTATTAATAGACGGCTTGAAGAATGTCAATACTGGATTTATGGATGTTTTGGCATTTTTAAAGGCCGTGTCTGAAATGGTTAATACGTGGTTCTGACATTCTTCGTTTCCATGATACATGATTATGATGCTAAAGACGCCATAGTTTAATGACGCTGATGGATTGGTGCAGTAATAAGATTATTGCTGGCAGTTTTATTACGAGTGCTGTTCCTTTAAGTGGTTTTAGTGCTATTGAATGAACCCGTGACCTCTGTTCGATTGTGCATTGAACATTGCACGAGGCACAAGATCAATACATGTGGGAGCGAGCAAATATGAAGGAAGAGAAAGCCAGTGCTATGTCAGGGATGAACAGGTACCTGGAGGTCATTTAGCAGCTGTCCAATAAACGTCACCCGGTTTTCATTAGTGCGCCGTTGCCGTACTGCTAAAGCTCTGGATGCAGAAACCAGCAATGGTATAAGCCTGTGAATAGCACCATGCTGTTTAATCTGCATTCTGATTGGTCAGAACAATCTGACAGCTGTCATTGGTAAATTAAACCACTTGGGAATAAAACAAAATATAGGAAAACAATCAAGTTCAACATCGCAGTGGATTAATAACAGAACATACCTAACAGAACTGAGTCAGCTTCACTCACTCACTTTATTGGGTCGAATATGGCTAAATGTTCGTAAACCATGTTACTCACTTTGGAAAGTTCTGCTCACAAATCTCCTGAAAGGCTTTAATAGTGGCAATAAAAGCTCGGGGTCCTCTGGGGGACATGACGAGCGTCATGAGATCATCAGATTAGTGTTCCTCGTAATGGAGGTTACTCATCATGCCATGTGAATTACAGTCAGATTATGTTCTCTGAGAGGACACAAATCACACGAATTTAATAACGCTCTTAATGGTTTGGATGTGTCTTTAGTGTAAAAAGTACTCTATATTAGAAGTTAGCGTGAAGGTCTCACGTTGTGTCTTATCTTCCAAAAACACTCGTCCTTGAAGCCACTTTACATTACCACTCTCTTCTTCATTCTCTGTAATATAAGCTTCTCGCACTGGACGCCTGTCTTCCTGTGATGTCTTCCTCTGTATTCCTCCCATCTCTGACTGCAGCTTTTCTTTCTTCTCACCTTTTCTTTTTACTATTATTTAATTTACTCATTTTTTAAGCCTTTCTCTTGACACACAGAAAGCGTCCTGTTGCGTATTCATGAGTCTTCCTCCGCTTTGCAGAGTGGGATGATGTTACCGCTTCGACTTATCTACACGCTCCTTATTTGCTCCGGCGCTTAAGCCACATTATCGTGAGGAGGTAAACCGACGCCCCTTTAGCTGAGCAGGGTCTCAATTCAGTACAACGCCAGGGAAACTATGGCTGGTTGTTTTGAAAAACGAGATGCGATAAACATCTCGGCTTGTTTCCTAGCGGACCTTTTGGGAATGCCTGATACAACAGTCTATAAGGATCTTTTAGGTCAGGACTGTTTCTTTTTCCTTTCTTCCTTTGTCTCGCTTTCTCTCACTTCTTTCAGACTTCATTACAGGGCTCATTTCCCTGGCGTGTCGTAGCACTATGTGTCTTATTGCCCCACTTCAAACAACACACATCGCGAATGCTACACACTCATTATGGGATCCTTAAAAGTACTTAAAGATCGATTTCTTTTTTTAATCAGCATAAGTGGATTTTGTTGGATCTTCATCCATTTGTCTTCTCTTTTAAAGATGTACAAAACCTCTTTATCTCGTCTCAGCTGGGAGAATGAATTTACCCGTGGCTGTATTTTGCTGGATATTTTGGCACGGAAGACGATTTTATTTGTACAACTCATCATTCTGTCCTGTTCCGTGTTAAATAGTCCCATAATTGTCCGCTAATACCAATTATACCACAGCACTGTGGAATTCTTGATTCTGATCTGTGAAAAGGTGTAGATTTATTCCTTTCTATGATGAAGTTTTTTTTTTAACATTATTGGAATGAGTATCCAGTGTCAGAACTTTGCAACAGTTCAGGGTAAAGCTATAGCATTAATTTTTCCATCACTGGAAAGTTTTCCAGACTGAGAAGTTTATGCTTTTCAGTCAAGATGACAAGATGTGTTTTTTTTTTTTTTGTCTTATTAACTTCAGGCTGTTTCACGTCTTATAACAAGTAATGAGTTGAGGTGGATGGTGGAAGTGGCTTTCTTTATGGGCTAACAGGAGAGAACTTTTTTTTTTTAAAACGTGTGAAATACAGACCAGGCGAACAATTTGCCCCTCACAGTTACTTGCACTTAAGACAAAGCGAGCCATGTCTTGCGTGAAACAATCGCGGATTACAGTCCTCAATGCCTGTGGGATAGGATGACCAAAATGGCAACCACAGCTTGAATAGCAGTCAGACTTACGGTCATGACTTCTCCTATTGTACCGTCCGATTTTGACATGGAGTCTTAAAATCATAGACAGCTCTTAAATAAAGCAACAGTAAAGCAACAATAAATAGAATGGACAGGCTGATGCTAATTAAAAGGTGCTCTCTGGGTGACATCTCTATTATTTAACTCATTTAGACTTGTGATTTTACATGTAACGGTCAATATAATAGATAAGTCTGGACTGTTTTAGTTCATTTCATTCTTATACCTAAATAAACCATCTTAAACCAATAAACAACTAAATACCAAGCACAAGATTAGCATATGAAATCGCATTAGCATTCCACACAAACTCTAGATGAGTCTAGATGTTATTTTTTAGAACTGCTTTAAGATATCAGATACCAAAAAAAAAAAAAAAAAAAAAAAACGCTTTGAATTATACGTTCTTTCATCAAAGTGCCAAGACAAGGCACAACCCCTGCCAATCCTCGTCAAACCTGGATTGCGCGAGTGCCTGAGGTGGAGCTGTGAATTAGGACAGCACAGCAGGGATTTCAATCAACCAGTGTTCACAGGGGAAGTATTAATTCATGCCCTCTGGCTAAAAGTGGGGTTTATGCGTATATATTTTTTTTAAAATTATATAAATGTAAAGCCCGCTTTATAACTTGGATGCTCAGCGAGAGAAAAAGAGAGAGAGAGATCCCTGTTGCCTACAGCAATTAGAGCAGCTAGCCTCCATCTGTGCATGAAATAACACACTTCAGCTCGCAGGAGCTTTCAGCCATCAATCGGCAGCTTGTTATTCTGCATGTGTGTGTGAGTGTGTGTGTGTGTGTGTGTGTGTGTGTGTGCTGGTAGGTATAAGGGATGTAATTTATTCTGTGTTAATTAGAGGGCAATCAAAGTAGGTTATGTACACACACACACACACACACACACACACACACACACACACACACGCAGACACTAAAAGAGATTTAAGTGTGGCTGGTGAAATAACTGGCAACCAGATTGTATACAGGCAGCTTAGAAAGATGGTCAGTGATCAGATGTTATAGTATATCAAGATGGTAAGACCATATGGATAACACATATTAATAACAATAATAATAATAATATTAATAATAATATTAATTAAAAAAAAATAATAATAATAATGTGATTTTAGACCACCACATTCCTGTTTAACTTGTAATATTCACTTCTTTTTTGCCAGGCATGATTGCGACACCTCCTCTTGACCCACGGATAGCGCTCTGAAGGGAGTATGCCCCCATTTCACCATGCCGCTGCCGTCCTATTGGCTGCTCCGGCACTCCGTCGTCATGTGCTTGCTTCTACACAGCTTGGTATTGATGACGCTCTGCTTCCACCACGCAGCCACTTCCTGCTCAAAACATTGCTACTGCTCCGAGAGCGAGGGTCCGTCTGGGGGCAAGACCATGCGGTGCAGCAACCTACGCCTCACCGAGATCCCAAATGACATCCCAAATGACACACGGCGGCTCTACCTCGACTACAACCTGCTGACCAGTGTCCCTGCCAATGCCTTTCAAGATCTTCCTCTGCTGGCTGAACTTGATCTTTCCCACAATGAGCTGGCACTGCTTGAGCCTGGAGCTTTCCGGGGCCTGGCTGCCTCGTTGCTATTCCTGGACCTTTCCTCCAACCAGCTGATGACGTTGGATCCAGAAGCTTTTGAAGGCGTGAGGGCTCGATCCAATCTGACTGGCAACCCCTGGCACTGTGACTGTCGGTTACAGACGGCACTTCCACGCCTCGATCTGGAGCCTGTGTCTCTCACCGGCATTGTTTGCCAAACATCAGAGCCCGAGGACTCAGGTGCCCAAGGTGTGCCCTTTCTGCTGGCCAAAGACTTGGACCTATGTGTGGTGCTTAAAAAGACCACAGACGTGGCCATGCTAGTGACCATGTTTGGATGGTTCACCATGGTCATCTCCTACCTGGTCTACTATGTGCGGCATAATCAAGAAGATGCCAGGCGCCACCTGGAGTATCTCAAGTCTCTGCCCAGCAGGCAGGGCAAGTCTGAGGAGTCTTCCACCATTAGCACTGTGGTTTGACAGCAGACTGTCACTAAAGGGGGAAGCTTCTCAGGCGAGCAAAGGGCAATGGGCACACTCAGAGTCTAGCTTGGAAGGGGAACTTATCATCTCTAGTAATAACAGGCTATGTGGACTGCGGCTTTCCAGATCATCAGAAAGTGAAAGCAACCAGCCTTCAAAAACAGACAGGGTGACTTAGCAGCCGGAAAAATCCTGCTGCAAGTCTTCCATTTCAGACTTGAAGGTAAAGACAAACCTTCCTTGGGAACCTACATGCCAGCATAGCAAGAGAATTGCAGGGGTCATCTAATCTTATCCAGATAAATAATTGATCCAGGACCGGCCAGGCTCCAAGTCTGCAGTGGCTGAGTGGTTTGTCTGCTCAGAATGCTTTTGAAGGAGGACGGGTTTTTACTTTCCTCTGCATTCCCCTAGTTATTTTTGAAAGGATCCCCATTTATTTGCAGGAGCATGTAGCACAAAGAAAGTAAACTCTTCCATTATGGCATTAACATGAAAAGCTCTGATATTTATCCCTCTAGACTACATTCAGTTTTATAACAGAGCCATGCATAAACAAACACATCAGTCATTTTTAAGATTCTGAATAAATGGTGAAAATCAGTGTGTATATTTTGATAATTTTGTAGTGGAACTAATCATATTGAAACAAAAGTGAAGGACACCAGCTGGTCCAGTATTTTCCAGCTCTTTCAGGAGAAATTACCACATTTTTTTTTACACTTAATGATGAAATATACAGGACATCAATCACACCGAATACAGTAATTATATAATTGTGTTGTTACCAGTCCTGGTCCTGGGATTTCCCTTAATATTTTAGTGTTTTTCCTGTTCTAACAGAGTTAATCCAACTAATTAAAGCCAAATACTGACACTGTACGTTTTTATCCAAATTGAACGTCATTTGATGTCCCCTGTTTGTTTGTCCCTGAGTTTGGGTTACTGTCTGTATGGTTTTTCCTTCTGGGTCTCTGGTTTCCTCCCAAATACCAAAATATGCGATAGGTGGATTGGCTACACCAGATCCTTGCTCCTTGGTGTGAATGCGTGTGTCAGTGTGTGTGTGTGTGTGTGTGTGTGTGTGTGTGTGTGTGTGTGTGTGAATGGACTAGCATCCCAAACAGGGTGTATTCCCGCCTCATGCCCAGTGTTCCCAGGATAGGCTCCAGACCCACCTCCATCCTGACCAGGACAAAGTGCTTCCTGAAGATGAACAAACAAGCGAATCAATGGACGTCGCCAATCAATATTTCAGCTGTTTGATGTGTGAAGTTTGACAACACAATTTATCTAACAATTTTAAATTGAGCTGCCAAATAATTGAATCATTTGCTAAGGTGCTATCAGTTTTGTTCAGCTGTCTTGCAGAGTGACTCTTAAACTGATTGATTTCTCCTTGGAAAAAATAGATTTTCTGAAATTCATATGTCCATGCATGACAACAATAATAACTAGATAGTGCAGTTCCTGCAGAAACTGCGAATATATTACGATGAACATCTTCAACACTGGTCACTTGTTTACACACACACACACACACACACACACACACACATCATAATTCTTCACTTATATTTTTATTTGGGTTTGGGGCTTTTGGGGCAATCAGCAGTCAGGAGGGTATTTACGTTTGGGTTTAGGGCAATTAGAGGTCACAGGTATATTTATTTTTGGTGTCAGGGCATTTTGCAGGCAGGGGAATATTTATATATTGGTTTGGGGCAATTAGAGTTCACACAGACAATTATATTGAGGTTTGGGGTGATTACAATTTACATGTGTATTTATTTGAGGTTTTTGGGCAATTAGCTATAAGGAGGGTATTTATATTTGGGTTTCAGGGAATTACAGGTCACAGGGATATTTACATTTTTGGTGAAATTCAGGTTTTGTAATAAAAGTAATAATAATAATAATAATAATAATAATAATAATAATAATAATAATAATAATAATAATAATAATAAAATCAGAGAACAATTAGTGTGTTGCAGAAGCTGGTGCAAAGAGAGCAGGCTGTAAGGTTGTTCAAGCTGTGGAAACTACATATTTGCCTGTGTGACATTTCTTCATCCTACCATGACCAGCAGGAACAAGAAAAACTGAGTGCGGGTGATGGAGTTTCACGGATGTGTGACGCACACTCTGACTCATATCCATCAACTCTAAGAGGAAAGGCTATCTTGTACCTATTGGGGTTTTTCAACAGAGCTGTCTGAATGGAGTACGGTGTGAGAGCCCATGCTTTGGGATGGCTGTACATTTTAGTCAAAGTCAAAGTCAAAGTCAACTTTATTGTCAGTTCTGCTATATGTACAGGACACACAGAGGATTGAAATTTTGTTTCCCTCAGACCCATGGTGTGGAAAAACCAACATAAGACAAGTAATTAAAGGAAGAAAAAGTAAGATAAAATACAATAAAAATATATACTAAAATAAAATA
>CM074927.1:1501916-1524661 GCA_037576815.1 Pangasius larnaudii
GGATACTTTCAATGGTGCCACGGTAGAATGAGTACATGATGGGTGTCGGGACTCTGGCTCTTCTCAGTTTGCGGAGGGAATAGAGGCGTTGTTGTGCTTTCTTCGCCAGAGATGCAGTGTTGGTTGTCCAGGTGAGCTCCTCTGTTATGTGCACGCCCAGAAACTTGGTGCTGCTCACCCTTTAGCTCACCCTTTAGCTTTTTAAGTGACCAGCACTGCAAACAACAAGACTACTAGCTAACTAAAGTCCAAACATTACTTCAGGGGAAAGTTATGTGTAGTCAGAGATGAGTTATGTTATATAACTGAACAGTTATCTTCACATGTGTTGCAAGTCAGATTGTACAATTAACCTCCTTTTATGATAGTCATACGATGTGATGTTGCTTCTATTGGTGACTTTTTAGATATAGCTGCATTTGGATTCTTGGTGCAAAATTTTTATTGTTTGTTTGTTGGACATCATTGGACAAATCAGCCAAATTGGTCACTATGTAAGACCAACAATTGTATGATTGTACCTCGCAACCAAGGAATTCTTTCACGATTTTTGTCTGTAACAACAACAAAAAAATCGTACAGTGTAAAGCAGCCTTACTCTGTCCATGTTCATCTACTTGTAATGATTAATGCGATAACCTTTTAATAAACCCTCATCGTTTCCAAATCAGATTAGCTATCTTGTAAATGTAGCTAGCTTGTTGGATTGGTGATTAGGTTACTTAGCTATAGTGTAATTGTGTGAGATTCACAAAAACCTGTGCAAGTGAATTAACTGGAATCTGCCAAACCCTGTCAGAGTTCCACCACTTTCCAAATTCCACCTTGATTCATGTCCTTGACAGTTTTTCTCCCATTGAGGACCAGGGCTGGAAACCAGCACTATTGACTGTTTTCAAGACATTTCTATAGATTTCTATAAAACATCCAGTACTGTAGGATTTGTTTTTCTTGCTCAATTTGACTGACCTAGATCTTTTTTTTTTTAAACCCACCTCAGTTTCTCAGGACTCCAAAAGCTTATTCAGCTACAACAGGTTTGAGGTTCAGCTTTAATGCTAATCCTCCATAGACTGAAATAGAAGATTTGCACAGAAAAGCCACCACTGAAATGTGCTAATCTCAAAGGCTGTTGTGCATACATTTGACTCAAGAGGCTTATGGATGAAAATAAAATTGAGAGTCATGCTGTATTGGATGTTTTAATTATGTAGAAGGTAGAAGGGAATCATCCTGACTTTGGACACTGTGCTCGGAAGTTTGCGAGCAGATTTTTTTCAATCAGTAACATAGCTGCAGTATCCAGAATCACAAGGAGTATGTTTTGTACTGTTATTAATTACAAAAAAATATATTTTTTACTTTTTTTGTTGGATTTATTCCATATACAGTAATCAGGATGCACTTTAATTGAAAAAAAAAACTGACAGAAAAATGTACTTATGTTCCATTAAAGGTTCTGTAAGACTCCAAAAAAAAAAAAAAAAAAAAAAGAGTTTGACACTGTGGTGCTGTTGCTGAGAACGTTTCTATTTTCCAGTGAGAGATTTCCTGCTGAGGAAACTCCACCTGTACTGGCGATTTTCACACTCAAGTCAACCACACACACACACACACACACACACACACACACACACACACACACACACACACACACAGGCTGAGAGCTGAACATAAAGCTGCGAAAGGCATCCAAGAGACTTGTTAACTCGGTACAAACATAGACCCAGCAAATATCATCCGCTGCCACGTGACTAAGTTGATGACAGGAATGAAGGTGTGATAGAAGATAAAAAAAAACAAAACAAAGCCTATAAGTTTTGGAGCAGAAACATAGACATTGATATGAATTCACATTCAATTAAATGAGATTCTTTATTAAAACTCCTACATGAGATTATTCAGTGGTGTATATTAGGTGATCAGTGGATTTGGTCATGACACTGGACACACGTATAAATGCTCCAAGAGGTAATAAACACTAGAGGTGTGCATCAGAGCAGCATCACTGTGCTCACGTAACTCAGTAACTCTAAATGCGGCTCTAAATGTTTGTCTATGTCTAAATGTACTCACACTGTTGTGCATTACTGAGATTTTGCCCATTACGTTGATTTCAATCTGAGAAGGTCATGTCATAGAGTTAGTCATTTGATTGCCTGTGGAATCAGTCCACTTTCTCTAGGACGTGTTTTTACAGCCTAGAGTGCGGTAACCAATGGATTCTAGGCAGTGCTTCACAAGTGATGTATGTTAAGTGCCACGTGCTAATGCGTTTTAGTTGCAGTCTCCAAGGAGGGACGCTTTTACGGCAAAGCTAACCCCCCAACACACACACACACACACACATCCTCACATCCGCTCGGATGAGTCATAGTGCTCTATCTGCACAAAGCAAGTTTGGAAATATTTTTTTTTTCAAGATGCTATTTGTCATTTGTATAGAAGTGTTTCGATACCTGTAATCATCACACCACTTCAGAAAACTATGATTCACAATATTTTCACACTGTGGATCTGGCTACGTTCTTTATTTCAGTCATCATGTTACATTTTTCCAAAGCCCCCATTTTTCCAGAATGCTATAACTAATATAACTATACATAATTTTTTTTAATAACTATACGTAACACTATAACTAACGTATACATAACATTATAACTAACATAACTTTACATAACACTGTAAGTAACATAACTATACATAATGGTATACATAATGCTAAAACTAATGTAACTACACATAACTCAATACCTAATGTATGCATAACACTATAACTAATATAACTATATGTAATGGTATAACTAATGTAACTATACACAACCGTACATAATGGTATATGTAATGCTGTAATTAATATATGTGTATACATAGCTATAAATAATGCTATAATTAATGTAACTACACACAACTACACAACTACTATATAATGCTATACATAATGAAATACTGTAACTAGTGTAATTATACATAAAGCTATGTGTATTGCTAAACATAACTATGCTATATTTCTGCAGGACAGGACTGAATGTGAGCTGTGCAAATTATTTATAATTGTTTATATTCCTTAGACATGTCTCTGACAAAGCCTTCCTTTGGCTGCCAGCCATCATGTACTAGAGAACAAGAACCAGTGAACCAAGACCAAGCATCTCTGCCCTTCAGGGTCTCAGTGATGGGGAGATTCCTTCCTTGACAGAGGTCGTTCCCGTGGGAACTGGAAACTCGAGAGGCCGAGGAAAAAAAGAAACATGACCTAGTCTAGTTGCGGAGCTCAAAATAGAACCCACCAGACTGGGTGGTGAAGAAGCTAAGTGCCTGGGTGGCATCAATTAGAGATTGCTTAGGAGAGCTAAATGGAAGACGATAAGCCATAATTGGGGAGAAGAATGAATGCTGAATAAGATACAGAATGGTAGAGCAGGCGATGATTATCTCTTTCTCTCTCTGCTTTGTCCTGAATATGAACTGGACTGTGGCTGGGTGAAGAGGCTATTCTTAGACTTGGTGAAATTATGGTGAAGCAGTACATCTGCAGTTTTAATGGGAATTAAGAAGTTATAATCCTCTCAGAAGCTTACTGACTTACAAATAATCCATTAATTAAATGGACATGCAGCTTTTCCTTTGATGGAACGATGAAAGGTCAAGTAAGGGGAATTTAATATCTGGTTATTTTATTTACTAGAGAACTACATCAGTTTATAGCTACATTTAAAGTTATGAAATGTCTGCAGTCTGAGTTATTACTTCCATTATAACAACTACAAACAGTCGCTCGCTCACCAGTCTCACTTTTTATTATTATTTTTTTTAAACTTAATCCTCAAAGTCCTCAGTCCTGATGTGTTTCCAGCGATGGACAAGTTACAGCTTTGGCGGTGACACTGGAGACTCCTTCCTTATCATCTCCTTAGAGAACACATTACCATATTAACGATTACAGAAGTCCCAGTGGATGAGCTGTTACTACGGAAACGAGAACATATTAAAACGAGTGCATTAATATAAACCTGTGATTTGCAGCTGCACTATTGTCAGGGCTGCTGTTACAGAAAATGAAGCAACACCTCCTGATTAGTCAGAATCCAGAACTCAGCAGCGCCGTGGCATTAAAAGCGTTATTGACGTTGCAGATACATTACAGATAACCTTTCTTTGTGGCTTTACTTTCATTCCTCCTTCACTGACTTGTTTAAATTTACCCAAAGCCTTTTAAATAGTCATTTCCTCTTCACCATTGTTTGTTCCAAACCTGTTGCTTTATCGTCTTCTCTCCACAGTGGAACACAATAGACTCATTTCCTTCCAGTGTTTTATAACATAACCACGTTTATAATGTATAATAGAATAGCGTTATAATGATAACGCTTCAGCCGCGGCTCATATTCAGCTGCGTTGGGCCCAGGGATAGCTCACTACAACAGAGTCCAGCGCACATAAAGAGACTTTTTAATTCCCAAAGGAAAGCTACTCAATTTCCATCCTGTCCTTGTGGATTTCATGGATTATAATATGCAAATCAATCACAGTGTGATGAGCTGTAATGTGATGTACAGACCCGGCCTCTAGGTGTATTTCAGACCCTTTTCATAAACTAGAAGCGATCGGAAAGTGAAGCCATAAAGGAGATGACTAAAGGCTTTCATAACCGTGATTATTATCTGGAGACGTGGCTATTTGTGCAGCTCGATTGCAAACACAAATCACTTTTCACATTTCAGGGGGATACCGCTGCCTTAATAACAGGCTCGTCATGAAACCGTCATTCTGACTTCTGTACGTTTTTACGCATACATACACTTTTATTTTTGTTTTTGTCTGTTTTTTTTTATTATTATTTAATACCTCTATCCTTCATAACAGTCTGGAACTTTTACACATTTTGTAGTGTTATTGTACTATGTGTGTTATGTGTTATTTATAAGTAAAAAAAAAACACTAAATTAAAGTAAAAAGAACCCCATAAAAAGAAAGAAAGAAAGAAAGAAACCCCTAAATTAGTTCTGGTGCAACAAGCTGCCATCGGAGGAAGTCACAAAATTATCTGAATGGAAACCGAATTTCCTGAAGATCATGGGAAGAAGAAAAGTATTGTCATTCTTTTTCTCTTTCTTTCTTTTCAACGTTATTGTGACACTGACTGACGAGATTGATTGACTTTGAAAGTACAATCCCGTTCCCAAATTGTAATTTAAAACATACACTGTAAATAGATCCCTAGGAAAGTCCTCATGCTCTTAACATGGATGCTAGTTCAGTACATTTTGTGTATTTGTGTTTGTAGTTCTATTCTAAAGAAAAAAAAAACCCTCAACCCTGTTACTTTCTACCCTGTTACTAATTTAAAGGGGCAAAACGCAGAACACCAAACATCAAACCTGTTACAACACCAACTTAGCGTTTGCCAGTTGAAATAAAGAGGATTGAATTGACAAACCATTTCCAGATTGGTGCACAAAGAAGACAAGGTTGTTGTGTGTCACTGAGCAGGAAGTCGGAGACTGTCAGAGAAAAGCAGAGTTCAAAGAACTAAAACGAGCCAAGGCGCGTCTGACAAGCACTACTGAAATATAGATGGTATGTCGTCCCTCTTTGACATCTAATTCGCTCTCACACACAAACAAACACACACATACACACACACACACACACACACACAGAACTGGACAACTGCAGGGACACGGCAAGGAACTGAGGACGTGAAGATGTGAAGAAATAACATCGGCTCAGGAACGCACAAGTGTTATGTGATGAGGCAAACAGAAGAACATCAACATACATAAGATGAAAAGTTAAACATGACATGATTAGATTCAGTTATACAGCCATAAATTTAAAAAAATTCACACACACACACACACACACACACACACACACAGGTATTGTGTGTAGGGTGGCCAAAAGACATTAGGGCCTGTTCCAGACAGCTGAATGGAAAAGTAAACTAATAGGGTCTCTGTCAGTTGGAGTTTTGTGTGTGTGTGTGTGTGTCTGTGTGTGTGTGTGTGTGTGTGTGTGTGTGTTTGTGGTATGACAGGTAATGTTATAGCCTGATACCAAACACACACACCTGTTGCCTCAGGTTCACTTACATTTTAGTGCGGCTCACCTTCCACAGGAGGGGATGGAGAGTTCAGGAGCTGTGTGTGTGTGTGTGTGTGTGTGTGTGTGTGGGTCTCTCTGACATTTTATGGTTCCTCTCCTTTCCTAAGGCTAGTCACGGATTGTATACGAGAACAGTGCCACCTGCTGGAACAAACTGTGACGAGAAGGAAATCCCAGACCGTTTTATGGTGTCACTGTGAATTGTTAAAAAAAAAAATCTAACGAACAAAGAAACAAAATGAAAAACATTTCCATAATCTGCTGTGTAATGTTAATATATACTTTTATAATTGTTATATATATATATATATGAAAAACTATTAATATATATAATATAATATAATCTTTGTCGCCAATCTCAAATTTAAATGAAAAAAAAAACCAACTGAACAAATCAGAAATCAAAATTATGCCAGTAAGAATTTTTAGATGAGTGAAAGTATAGGAACAGATAGTCTTAAAATAAATTAAAATAACTAACACTTAATCAGACAGAATGTTTCTGTAGGCTTCTGAACTCATTCTGCTGCAACCATCATGAGCTCCATCATCAATAAAGATTAGTGAGTCTGTTCCAGAAGCAGCCATACAAGCCCAAGCCATGACACTACCTCCACCATGCTTGGCCCATGAGCGCATATGTTTTGGATCATGAGCAGATTCATTCTTTCTCCACACTTTGGCTTTTCCAACACTTTGGTGGAGGTTAATCTTGGTTCCAGAACCTCTGTGGCTCATCTCTGTATTTCTCTGTGAATTCCAACCTGGCCTTCTGACTCTTACTGCTGATGAGTGTTTTGCATCTTGTGGTATCGCCTACATATTTCTGCTCTCGAAGTCTTATTCAAACATTGGATTGTGATACCTTCACCCCTGCCCTGTGGAGGTTGTTGGTGATGTCACTGTTGTCTTTGGGATTTTCCTCACAGCTCTTACAATATTTCTGTCATCAACTACTGTTGTTGTCCTTGGTCGACCTGTTCCATGTCTGGTTGTTAGTACATTAGTGTTTTTTTTTTTTTCTTTTTCAGGACATTACAAATTTCGCTCTTTTCTCAGCTTCAAAATGGCTTATTTTTCTCCCATAGACAGCTCTCTGGTCTTCATGTTTGTTTATCCTTTTAAACAACAAATACAGTCTTCCCAGGTGAAACCCAGAGTACTCAAACCAAGAATAGACGTTCAGAGCTATTAAATGTTTAAACAGTCAATCTAACAGGACACACCTGGGCAGCAAGAAACACCTGTCAGTCACATGTTCCAATATTTTTGAAAATGGGTGGGTTCGAACAAAAGGTGCCATGTTCTAAGTTGTTGAACACGTCTAAATATCAGGAAATGAAAGATGAATTTCTGATCTATCATTTCATGTTCATCTTTTGATCTCAAACTCAGATGTCTTCAGTGTACAGCAAAAACAAAAGAATTGGCCTTGCAGTTCCAATACTTTCAGAGGGGACTATATATATATATATATATGTGTGTGTGTGTGTGTGTGTGTGTGTAACGTAATATTTTACATATTATATTAATAATAATTTTACATAATATAAAAAATAATATGTATTATTATTTTTTATAAATAATATGTATTATTATTTTTAAATTACAAAGACTGGAAGTATGATCAGCAACTAATACTCAAGTTTAAAAATTTAATTACATTTTTCTTAAAGCCTTTGGTCCAATCCAGATATTAGATTATCCGTTCCCACTCATGTTTTCTTTTGAAAGTCTAATTATTTATTTCCAAAACTACCTGCTCCTTTTCCATTACAGGAATCATGTGACACTTTTCATTGAAACAAGTTTACGGTTAAATCCTCATCTGCGCTGAGTGAAGGCCTGACTTCTAATTACAACATGAAGGAAATTCGCTTGCGGTGATCATGAACGTTACAGCAGAAGCTGTGCTAATGGAATGATGTGTGTGTGGACATTATTACACTCACACACACCCACCTGTAGTAAAAAATGCATCAGCGCACACATACACACACACACACACACACACACACACACCAAGTCATATATCAGTCATATAATTATAATAATCGGATTTATTGTACATATAGTATGAATTCTTTCTCAAGAAATGTGATGAGCCACCGGAGATGACACAGCTTCTTCTGATATAACGTCCATCATCACAGGATGGTGTAATGAGTAGCTTTGTACTGATTCATTACTAATGAAGCTTTTACACTTCCTTGCCAATGGAAATAGAAAGAAAGAATGAAAGAATCCTGGCACTAGTGAGGACTGTGTTCTGAAATGACAGCATAAACAAACACACAAAAAAATTATATATCTATATCTATAGCAAATATATTGATCAATCAAGATGTGATGGAAGTGTAGACTTTCAGCTTTATTTTAAGAGGTTCCACAAACATATGGCATTTACCATTTAGGAATTACAGCCATTTTAAGCCAAGTGCCTCCATTTTCAGGGGCTCAAAGGTATTTGGACGAAGTGACATAATTGTAAATATAACCATAATTTTAATACTTGGATGAAAATCCTTTGGAGTCAATGACGGCCTGAAGTCTGGAGCCCATGTTCTCAAAACTCAAATTCTGAGTTTCCCCCCTGGAGATGCTTTGCCAGACCTTCAGTTGCTGCTTGTTTGTGGGTCTTTCTGCCTTCAGTCTTGTCCTAAACATACTGCGAAAGCAACTCCATACTTTTGGAAATGGAAATGGAATATTCGTCAATGACCAAGTCAGTCTCCTGATCTCAACCCAATAGAGCTGCTTTTCACTTACTGAAGACAAGACTGAAGCTAAAAGACTAAAGACTGACATGGGCTCCAGACTTCAGGAAATCATTGACTGCAAAGTATTAAAATTATGGTTATATTTACAAAATCACAAAAACTCTGTCATTGTCCAAATACTTACAGACATGACTGTGTATATATGTATTTGTTTATGATGTCATTTCAGAAAACAGAAGTCCTCAATAGTGCCAGGTTTCTTTCATTCTTTCTTTGTTTTTCCATGGAAAGAGTAAAACTACTCATCACACCATCCTGTGATGATGAACGTTATATCAGAAGAAGCTGTGTCATCTCCAGTGGCTCATCATATTTCTTGAGAAAAAAGTTTGAGGAACCTGCTGGATCCCATATCTCCTTTACTGTGTGCAATAAGAGCAGGTGATTTACAGTGATTGCAGTGAATAATCAGCCATTTTACACAATGACACGTTACATCTAAGCGAACCTTGAGGTTGTTCGTCTCTTTTTTGAAGCAAATGTATAATGTGTTGATGTATTAATACACTTATTTTACTATCTTAATAGGAACACCTGGACAGCTGCTCAGTCATAAAGTTATTTCACGCACAACAGTCTCTGGAGTTCACAGGCCCGATGAGAGAGATCAGAAAAGGATGGTCAGACAGGTTGGAGCCAGTGTTGCCGACTGTTTTTCGGAGGAAAGTAGCTAAAGCATGCGCAGAAAGCTGCTAGAAGCCGCTAGGTGATGTCGCAGACGAATTTGCGTATTCACTGATCAGATTAGTGTGTATGAAGTAGGAAGATTTTCTGAAGACACTCTGAAGAATAGAAAATAGCAAAAACAGAATACCGTTTTGTCTGAATAGAAGATAACAGATTATAATAAACTAACCTTTTCATGTTAAAAAGAAGGAGCAATAGCGAGGAGTTGTGAAATAGACATGAAGAACAATGAGAACGATGAGAACAATGCTGATCAGTGATTGGTCAATGGGAACAATGCTGATCAGTGATTGGTCAATGGGAACAATGCTGATCAGTGATTGGTCAATGGGAAAAATGGTGATCAGTGATTGGGCAATGGGAAGAATGCTGATCAGTGATTGGTCAATGGGAAGAATGCTGATCAGTGATTGGTCAATGGGAAGAATGCTGATCAGTGATTGATCGATGGGAACAAAGCTGATCAGTGATTGGTCAGTGGGAACAATGGGAACAAAGCTGATCAGTGATTGGTTGGGAACAATAGTGATGGTCTCTGGGAACATCAACTCATCCAAGCGCAACTCAGGCAGGCTTTACATACTGGTGTTGGGTCGACTCTCTGTAAAAAAAAACAAACTGCCAAATATAGCAAAAAAAATCTCTAAATTGGCAACACTGGTTTGACAAGGATGCTATGGTAACTCAACCACTCTTTACAACCGTGGCGAGCAGAAAAGCATCTCAGAACGCACAGTACATCAAACTAGAACTAGAACAAGAACAAGAATCTGAGACTCACCCACACTGGAGGGTTAAAGATTAGAAAAATGTCGGCTGGTCATTTTTCCAAATTTCAACCTCAGATTCCTGTCCTTGGCAGATTGGATATTTGCATACAGGGGTTTTTATGTATAATGTATATTTATGTCAGGGTTTGAAATGGATTGTGCCACCAAATACTGAATTAGAATTTTCTACAAGTGATCAGCATAAGATTTTATTTGAAACCCTGTACAAATATTCAAGCCAATTTCAATTGTACAAAACTTCTATTACAAATTCAACTAAAGGCATAACAATTCAGATTTGTCCGTATTAAATTCAGATTGCAGTGGCACCCTTCTCATACTGTTCCAGCAGGGGGCAGTAATGTTATTACTAATCAGTAGTTTCCTGTTGTGTGTATTTTTTGTTTTACCTGCTCGAATACACCTGAGGCATATAAACCATTAAAGACCTAGACCTGGTCCTGATTCACTGTAAAGAAATGTCACAAATCTCATGCTGATGAGGACATCTGTTCCACGTAATGATTTATTTCCCTTTTTTTCTTGTCTTGCACTGTGTTTTCTCTGTATGGGCTAATGATTCATGATGTACAATGGCATAAGCTTACAAAACCAACAAGTGATACAGCTGAAGGAACAGATGACTCGTGTGTCACAAAGTTATGTCTGAACTGTGGAAAGCACGAAAAGGCATTCAGTAAATAGATGGACAGATAGACAGACAGATAGCATCAAAACACTGATTTAAGGTGAGGCACTGCAGGGAGGACTGTTTTGGTCATATCAATTATTCATTTATTATTATTTTTTATTAATTTTGTCTATAAAATGTTTAAAAAAAAAAAAAAAACGCAAACAAATACATGTATGTGTGCTCATTCATGCAGTTATCCAATCAGCAACCATTTGGCAGCAGCCAGCGTAATACATAAAATCATGAAATACAGGTCAAAAGGTCCAGTTAATGTTCACATTAAACATCAGAATGAGGGGAAAGAAATATATGTGATCTCTGTGACTTTGAGCATGGCATGGTTGTTGGTGCCAGTTTGAGTGTTTTCAGAAACAGCTGATCTCCTGCTGAGATTTTCACACAGAAGAGTCTCTAGACTTTATACAGAGTGGTGCGAAAAACAAAAAACACCAAGCGAGTGTGAATTCCGCAGGTGGAAAAACCTTGCTGATGAGAGAGAGCTCAGAAGAGAATAGACGGACAGATGACAGGAAGGCTACAGTAACTCAAATAATCACTCTTTACAACCATGGTGAGCAGAAAAGCATGTCAGATATTGAGGAGGATGGATCCTACTCCTGTCAGCCAAGAACAGGAATCTGAGGCTACAGTGAGCACAGAATCACCCGAAACTGGGTTAGCTGAAGATTAGCTACAGACCAGGTGAGGTTTTTCCCAGTCTTTGGGGAAACTTTGATGAAGTTTTTAAGCCCACTTTGCAAAATCACATCCTGTCCTATATGCGTGAAAAGGTTGTTTCCTCTACGCACTCTCCGGAAAAAAAAGGGCACCAAATCGTCGTCACTGATCTTAACTTTTGTACCTTTAATATATATCGTTCAGCTGGAAATGTGGCAATATTGTAGCTATAAAAAGATTTTACCTTTTAAAGCTTTAAAAGGTACTTTTCTTAGTAAAAGCATCCCAGTGACAAGGAAAAGTATGTGTCATGGCATTAATTTTTCCTTTCTAAACCTTATACAAACCACGTGTACTAGTGGGAGCACATCAAACGTTTTTCCTATATCCAAAAATTCCACATCACCTACACATCTACGCATGTAGACCAAGCCTCGTTTGTATGAATATATTTAATTTCACACACAAAAATAATAAATGAATACAAAATAAATGACAAAGCATATCTGCAATCAGCTGGCAAAGATGAGCCATGATATCTATTTTAGTTTTTACTTATTTATTTAGTTTTTTTTTTTTTTATTGTCTTGCCTCAATCAAAAAAAATACTCCAAAATGAAGCTTTTTATTCTGATGATATTTACATGATTATTATTATTTTTTTATTTTATTTATTAAAGAGTGTCACATTATACTTTTTATCCATACAGTTATAGTCACATTTAATGTTGTGGATCGTTTGTAGAATTCAGAATTCAACATTTTGCTGTGATTTTTAAAAAGTAAATGAATTATTAGTTATAATGACAGAGAGATGTGCGAGCTTTATACGGCCGGTTATGTTAGAGCAGAAGTTTCCTCAGCATGGACTTTTCTGCAGGTTGAATTTTAGAGCGCTGTGAGTTAACCTTTACAATGAATATAATGCGTAAAACCGAGATTTCATCATCAGGGGGGCACAAACCTAACTCGGGAACTTGAAAGCAAACAGGAATGAGTCAATACCAGCTGGCACTCTTTAAAGTGGTAAAGAATTTGTCTGAATGGCATTTTAATTAGTACTGAGTTAATAAAAATGGTTAACTTAACTGGTGCTGGTGCAATGTTTTGCACATGGCCATAATCTGAGCACTTTGGTTGTACGGTAATCATTTACAGTCGACACACTCGTACATTCATTCACACTTAGGGGCTATTTAGAAAATCCAGTCCACTACCGACATGTTTCTGGGAGTTGGGAAGAAACTGCAAAACCCAGGGAAACCCCACACAGACATCGGTATAACATGCGAAACTCTGCACTGACAGTAACCTGAGCTCGGGATGGAACCGGGAACCCTGGGACGTTAGGCGCTACCGACTGCACCTCCATTCCACCCCTAACATGCTTCAATAGCTCCAGATTGTCTCTTGCTCAGTAGCTTTGTGTATATTAACTGCATGCTATAGCATACAGACACGTTTTTGGGGGCACGTTTAAGACGAGATCAGGACTGGTTTGGAAGGGGAATATTGCGCACAGCCAAAACAACACAAACGATACTAACCAGCTGCTGCTGCATAGCAGTATCTGCAATTTGTTTATGAAGCAGGACATTTATTTGGGTGACGCTTTTATCCAAAGTGACTTAAAATCACCAGACTGGCTCCAGCTGAGCAATTGAGAGTTGAGAAATGTCTTACACAAGGACCCAACCTTGGTGGCTTGCCAGTGCTTGCACTCGAACTCCCAACCTTCCGATTAGTCTCGTAAATTGGAGGCAAATTATGAGTATAGGACAAGTCATCAAAAAATAGTTCATTGTTTTCTCAGAAATGATGAACAGTAAAATTTAAGCAAGAACATCAACAAAAACACTTTTTTTTTGTCATTTTGACCTACGGTGAATACCAAATCATCACTCTGATCAAGGTAAGCTACGGTAAAAGCTCTGTAATGCTCCAGGTGGACCTGGTGAAAGGTGTGACTCCTGACATCAGTAAGAGTAACTGGAAATGGTGTTAAGCAAATATTTAGTCAAGAAAATATTTTTTTAAAGTAGTGAATAAAAAACACATCTGAAAAAAAACCAGGTATTAGACAACAGTAAATAGTAGTCAAGATTCAACTTTCTAAATGTATATTTATATTTATTTGAGTAGTGACCATTAAGGAATTAGTGAAATGATTGAACTTACTTAAAATGGAAAAAAAAAAAAAAGTAAGATGATGAAAGTTTCCTGTGACATCATGGAGTTGGATGCCTACTATTTATACGGCCTCAAACCTTTAGATGGCCAGTATAGCTGACTGAAACAGTGAAACAAGCTGAACTAAGCTAACATGTACTTCTATCTCGGTGAGTACATGCTCATTTTATCTCAGGCATAGTTATAGCTCAGTTTATGCAGTTATGTAGAAAGGAATTCCACCTGTAGTGAAAGGGTAGTCAGCATGATCTTGCCTCTGGCTCTGGATTTGCTGCTTGGCTCTGAAGATGATTTTGCAACTTGTAGTACTCCGTCACTCAACGGTCAAATGCCTGAGGCTTGTGTATTTTCAGCCAGTCCTTCTGCTTCGCTCTCTGGGTTGGCTGAGCTGATCATGTTGCATCTTGATAATCCAATGAAAATCTAAGTCTTCCTTCTCTTCTGTCCTCCGCAGGTATGTACTTTGCTCTAAGCACTTTGGGAAGATTTGTGCTTTCAGCGCCGGTACCAGAGACTCAACAGATGCTGGATGTAAAGGATATGGAGGTCATGAGGAGCTCTGAATTTCAGGACGCTGCAGAGAGCGCTCTCAGCTTGATCACGAAGATACTCAGCGAAATTCCTGCCGTGCACAAATCACTGATCCACACCACGGTAAGATGAGGACAGATCTGTGCGGTACACTGCGGGGCTTGAGCGCTTTCAGTATGTGCTGATGGTTGCAGACTTGGTCCTTACATCCTGTCTGAACTCGCTTTTAAAATAACTTCCCTTCCTATTCTTCTGCAGACGCTGTCTCTAGACGAGAGTGATTTGAGCACATTGCAGTTCCTCAAGGAGTCTCTTGATTTACCAGAACCAAGTCCTATTCAGCCCCTCTCAGACAAGTTTAAACTGGTATGTACTGATTTTTTTTTTTTTTTTTTTTACTCAAAAGACTAGTTTATAGAAATGCTTTAGCACATAAATATATCCTGCTAAAACAGATGATATACTGAAAGCCCAGGGAATACTTGCTCATGCGTACCAAATAAGGGGCAAGTGTGTAACGTCTGTTGGTCTTCCCTCAACACATTCTTTCCAGGACATTTCCTTGGGCCGCACAGCCGAGGGTCTCAAGCTGCACAAGACCCTGATGAAGGTGATCAGCGAGCTGTCGCACTTTAAATCCAAGAAGCCGAACAGACTCCTGTATGACCTGCGAGATTCACTGCTGCATATCCACAAGGTAATAAACCCTCCCTAGATCCTAGTAGCTGCGTAAATCTTCAGCTTTGTTGGAATTTTCTCTTCTCCCACTGTGAATCTTCTTGCTCATTCCTTTCATTCCTCTTGGATTCACCAGATGCAGCACTTGATTAAGGCGGTGAATGGGCCAGAGAAGGTACCAGAAAGCCAGCTGCAGAAGGATTTGACTCCTAAACTAAAAAACGAATACATGTCTCAGGTGGCAGCACATCTGGCCCTGATCCAGCTGAGACACTTCGCCGAGGATGTTAGCCGTAGCCTCCAGAGCATGATCATCTCCCCGGTAGAACAATAGACTCAACATTCATAAATCCATGGAACCTGATAACGAATTCTGTAAAGAAAGTGTTAAGGTTTTTGTGGACAGTGTTGATGTACGTTACTACTGGCCTCCACGTTTCGGGTGAATCATTTGTTTACATGATTTGTCAATATCTGGGCTTAAATAATGAGAGTATTTATTTATTTATTCATTTATTTACGCCACACCCATCACCCACATCACGGAGTAGTGAGCTCATGGTCATTTGATCACCTTACTGGTTTTCCGTAGTAACTTTGTTCACTTGCCATGAGATGATGATGATGATGATGATGGTGGTGGTGGTGGTGGTGGTGATGATGATGATGATGATGGTGATGTTCTTTAATCACCTCCTCATCACCACAACAAGCCAGTTATGATCTACGTTAGGTCTTTTGGGCTGAATGTATTTTGTATCAATGTTAAATGTTTATTTTCTTCTTTTACTGTAGAGCATCTACACTGGACATCCTTATTTATTTACTTGTATTTATAAGAATGTTTTATCATTAATATATCTTACATATTTTTTTATTTATATAATATATGCATATGGTAATATGTAATAAGCTTTTATTGTCACATATGAGAAACATCATTTTTTTAGGAATATTTATTGGTTGCTTTTTTTTTTTACCCATTTCTTTCCGTTTGACCAAAGTACTACTTTTGTATTAAACAAAAAAAAAAAGAATAAATAAATAAAACGTTAACGCAAAGTCATTTTTCTTTCATATATCTTATATTATTACTACTATATTTTATCATATTAATATTTAATAAGATAATTAAATAAAATAATTCATTTATTATTATTAACAATAATATTTGAAGAAGTATATAAAGGTGAATATAAATGAAAAGTAACTGTAAAATAAAATGCAAAAAAATGTTAAATAAAATTTAAATGTAAAATTTACATTGAGAAAGTAACAATAAACTCGAAATGTCTCCAGAAAATGAAAATATGGAAAAAGGCACTGAATGAAACACATTAAAGTGATGACCGAGTGACTTAAGGTCGAGTCGGAAAAATGGGAAGCAAGTCTACAGCAGCTACTCAGTTAAAGACTTTGTGGTTGTGACGTCAAACTAAGGAAATTTAATCTTTACTTCTGTCTCAGACTCACTAAATCCAAATTTTGAATCCCTATTTGCATTTATCTGACCTTCTGGATCGGACCTTCATTTGTCATGCCGTGATTCGTCATGATGTTTAGTCTAATGACTCGGAGGACAGATTAAAGATTGAACAGAAACCCGCTGGCACTTCTACTCTCGTTTCTTTTTTCTAGGAAACTCTCCACGGTCAGTGTTGGTGAAACGCCTGGCAACTCCACGCGTATTGCGCAGCATCGTGACGCTCTTGCGTGACCTCCTCGGTTTTGCACAGGAAGGGAAATCCTGTCACATGCTGATGCAGTCACTATGGAGCAGTTATTTTTAAATAGACAGCCTGAGATCCCACATTTTTGTCTTGAGCTGACATTCGTTCATCGTTTGGGAAAATCCCTGTTTTATCACTGAAAAACTTTCCAATATTTCGACAACAAAAAAAAAAAAAAAAAAAAAAAAAAAAAAAGAGAGAGAAAGAAAATCTGGCTTTTCCTAAAAAGAGAGGAAATAAATGAGGGCCTCATATAGTTCATATTTCTTATTTCATATTTTAAAATAAATTAATGCTTTTAATGCCACATTTTTAAACCAATAAAATTTGTCATCACTTGTCTTTGATGTTATAGAAGATATAATACTGTGTGTGTGTGTGTGTGTGTGTGTGTGTGTGTCAGTCATGCCGGTGTGATGAAGCAGAGTTACCACCTGGATGCTGATTATTTTCCTATAACAGCACATCCCCAATATAGTTTTATTCCTCTTATATACCAAATTACAATTTTTATTTATTAAAAAGAGGACGCATCATACGATTTTTTTTTTTTTGTTTGTTTGTTTTAAATCGACTTGATATTACGGAACATCTGCGAAACAACTTCTCACTTCAGCAGGTACAAACACTCATTCTCATCCTAAACTCCTCTGTCCTGAAGATACAAACACTCGGAAACGCTACATTGTGGGGGGGTTTGACAACAACAGCTTTACCTCTGACTGTTACAAAGCACTGACACTGGAGACTCCTTCCATAAATGTGAACAGAAAAGGTCACTCTATCAGTCATTACACGTGTTTGTGTGGAGCGTCCGATGTGCAAGAGCCTGAAAATGAAGCCGTTTCCGTAGAAACCACAACATATCAGAGCGAGTGCATTAATATAATCGCGTGATTTGCAGCTGCTCTACTGTCAGAGCTGCTGTGATCATAACACACATTATGCATTAAACTCCTCAAGCATAAAGACCACAGTCACTCTGACACGCGCAACCACCTGACGGATGACTCGAGCTTCCTTCCAGATGTTGCTGCTGCGTAGCCGTTATGTAACCGTTGTTCTTCAGTGTTACTTCCACATGGGTTCTTGGTGCAAAGCACTTTCTGCTGTTACCAATATTAGATTTTCTTTCCAAATATTGGAGTTATTTAATCTTGTTTCACAACATAATGCCGAAATGATTCCTTCCTTTTGGTTGCTGATTCGAGTCGGGTAAGGGGTAAACATTTCGAAAAAAAAAAAAACATTTATTATTTAACATAAAATATCAGCCCGCGATGTTTTTTTTTTTTTTAACGAATTTATTCATTGACGAAGAAGAAATCGTCCGTAGGAGCATTCACAGAAGAAACGTTCCACTGATAAAAATTCAGTTACCTTTAAAAAGAACGTGATTCCAAAACACGCGCATAAATTAAATACGATTTAGCCATTCGATTAAGACAAAAGTAATGGCACCCTGTATAAGGAGGAAGAGTTAGTGCACGAAGTAATTTATGGCTGACTGGCGGAGAAAATCAGCGAAATGTTTGTAAATCAGTCGAGAATTCTTTAGTTTGGTTTGATGTACGAAAACAGCGACACACAACTACTAAAAGCCTGAAAAATGAGTAACCACCGGGCGCTTGGGGATAAAATTGACACTCATCTGCTTGAGTTAAGATGTTAACACGAAAATGTTATTTGTTAGGGATAACCGGAAGTTTTGGCCACCAAACAAAAAAAAAAAAAAGGCCAAAAATTGAAAATTAGTTTAAAAAAAAAAAAAAAAAAAAAAAAAAAAAAAAAAAAAAAAAAAACAGTTAACTTGATTAATGTTAACTAAGTCACATACACACAATCCTCAGCTAATACACAAAATGCGTAACGTTTGACAGGTTTGAAGGCGAACCTGATAAACTGGACAATGAGCGTAGCCGTGACGTAGGTGTACTTAATAAAGTGCCAGTAAATAAAGGTAAAAGTGGAGTCTCACTGCACCGGTTATGGTCTGCGTAGGCGCATAAAACTTATTAAACGCAGTGGCAGAGGTTTTTCTGCTTTGCATGCAAATTTGTCCCACAATGGCAGCATCAGCATCGGCGCGATTTCCATGTCATATATCTGGTTTCACACATTCACACATTCTCACACACACACACACACACACACACACACACACACACACTTTTATGTGGAAACACTGTGAATACTGCTAACCATACAGATTATAGACTATTTCTCTTTAAAATGAATGAAAATGATACATTAATCTTAAATGTAAAAAAGGATTTTTATTCAGTTTCAAACTGTAATCTTGATCTTTAAAAAAAAAAAAAAAAAAAAAAAAAACGTTTTATTCATTTTCAAACTTTCCTTTGCTGTATTGGTGCAAAAAGCCACTATTTTATTTATTTATTTATTTATTTACTTACTTATTTATTTATTTATTTATTTATTTATTTTTACCGAAAATGGCTAATTTAAATACTTTGGTTTTTTTGGGGGGTTTTTTCCATTTTTTTCTTTTCGTATGCTTGATTTAAAAAAATAAATAAATAAATAACATTTAGAAATCGACCTTAATCTCGATTTTTGCCGATTTGGACGACTTCTTAACGTTATTTCTTTTAATAGTGACTATTTTAAATCCTTTAAATACTATTTTAAGACAAATACACTATTTCTAAACAGTTGAACTTTGAATTTTGACCTTGAACTGCTGATTAAAATTTATTATCAAAGTTTAAATTCAATTACAAGATTATTTATTACAAAGTGAAGACATTAAATGACTAGAAATCTTTAACAACAAATGCATAATAAAGTCAGATGTTAATAAAGTTAATAAATCACGGTTTATTGAGTATAAAAAAAAGTTCTATATACAAACACGAGTCCATCATTCCGTATTTTTTTCTTTTCTTTTTATGGTGATAGTGGTAAGTATCAGATGATGTCTATCAAGCAAAGAATCTGAAACAAATGACATCGACGATCTTCAGAGATGTCAGAAGTACTTCAGATGTGGGAGTGTGATGTTCAAATCAGGAGTAACTGTGAAGCCACAAGCTGCTGACAGCCGTTATTTTACTGGAAATCAGTATGATTTGCGAAGTGCCATCACTCAGTAGCTTTGTGTGTGTGTGTGTGTGTGTGTGTGTGTGTGTGTGTGTGTGTGTACTACAAAGCGGCAATGGCTTTGGCAGCTACTCTTCGGCCCAGCGGGAGCGTCAGATCTGTGATGGACAGGACAACTTTGGGTTTGGCGAGCGCATGCAGCTTGACCAGCTCAGAAACCTGTGAAAACACACACACGCACACACACACGCACACACACACACACAAAGATCTTACATTACCTCAGTAACTTGAGGGTGGTGTTGTTATTATAGCCTTTCGAATGCAACCCTTTAAATGGTACTGGGAAATAGTTTGCGCAAAATCGCCCAGTACTTTTAATACTGTACATTTAGTCCTGGAACTAAAGCGGTGCGAAAGGCCCTATTGTTGTAGTTCTTTCGGCTGTTCCCGTTACGAGTCGCCACAGCGGGTCATTGGTCCCCGTGTTTGACGTGGCACAGGTTTTACGTCGGATTTCCTTCCCGACGCAACGTCCCATTTTATCCGGGCTTGGGACGGGCAGTGAGAGCGCACTCCCAGTGCCTGGGTTGACCTCAGTAACTTGAGGCAACAAGAAATATTTGTCTCTCTGTTTTCACAATAATAGATTTGACATCATCATATCTTTGTGAGGACCTCCGACACTGTTCTGTCATTGTGAGGACCTCCGACACTGTTCTGTCATGGTGAGGACCTCCGACACTGTTCTGTCATGGTGAGGACCTCCGACACTGTTCTGTCATTGTGAGGACCTCTGACACTGTTCTGTCATTGTGAGGACCTCAGACATCATCACATTTTTGTGAGGACCTCAGACACTGTTCTGTCATGGTGAGGACCTCCGACACTGTTCTGTCATTGTGAGGACCTCAGACACTGTTCTGTCATGGTGAGGACCTCTGACACTGTTCTGTCATTGTGAGGACCTCAGACATCATCACATTTTTGTGAGGACCTCAGACACTGTTCTGTCGTTGTGAGGACTTTTGAGACTGTTCTGTCTTTGTGAGGACCTTTGACACCGTCCTATTATAAGGAACACATTTAACTCTGCCCTATCACTGTGAGGACCTCTGACACTGTAGTATCATTGTGAGGACTTCTGGTCCTTTTGGCTCCATATATATGTGTGTGTGTGTGTGTGTGTGTGTGTGTGTGTGTGTGTGTGTGTGTGTGTGTCTCACCATAGTGAAGGGCATGAACTGCAGGATGCTACCCCGGCTGCCCTGCTCCGAACACTCCACACACTCCTCGATGAAACTCTGCACGAACTGTGAGTGAGGGCCGGCGGTCTTCGAGCTCAGGATGGAGGAGATGAGCAAGAACAGATTTGCTACAGAGCAAAATAAAAAACACAATTTAGCTAATTCTGTTAGTCAAATGAGATCCTACAAGGAACTACAAAGTTCCATCAGGAAACTCTTCATACTCTGCTCCGTGAGTACGAAGGACAGCTGAACATTTTAACAAATCATGTAAGATTGGCTTCCAGCAAAACTACTCCCAACGCCACCGATTTCAGTGAGAACACACTGATGGACAACAGACACCAACGCAAAAATTAAGCTCAATTCGGACATCACACCAACGCACTGAAAGTCTTAAGTGATACTGAGGGATTTTGCACAAGACCTTTAAAACATTTTTTTTTTTTTAAAAGGTCTACAATCAAACAACAGTAGTATGCTATCATGCTACAAGGTTAACGTAGCTTAACTACACTGAAGCTACATTGAAAATAAAAAGAACAATAAAAAACCAAAATAAATAAATAAATAAACAAACAATAAAATGATTAAAAAAAAAAAAAAAAAGCAAAATAAAATAAAAAGTTTAAAAATGTATCAAAATGAACAAAGTAAAATAAAAAATTAAATATTAGGCAACAAAATAAAAAAAATTACATAATATAAATAAAACAAAACAAAACAAAACAAAACAAAATAAAATAAAATAAAGACAAATGTAAAGGGCTCTTTAGATATCCTAGTGGGCTACAAGAGTTCACACAAAAGAGAAAGTTGCTTCCTTCAGACAGTGAAGCTATTGCGTAGCTCTGGATTTCACAATATTAAGCAAAAATTAAAATCTTAAAACATCCATTACTTAGCTGCAGCAAACCACTGGTCAAAAAAAAAAATTCTTAAATTTCTACGCACGGCTAGACAACGTTAGCACAGCTAAGCTAAACTGCATTTGCTAGTTAAGCGGAAAAGCCAAGTACAAACAGATAGGTTGAACGAACACACACACACACACACACACACACACACACACACTACTGACCCAGCACACGGTTGAGTGGATCTCTCATATTGACTGTGTGGAGCTGAGAGGCAGAGAGGGAGCTGCTCATCGTGCGGTCACCTACCAAAAGGCAAAGGTAAAAAAGCGTTACAGATATCTGGCTGGAAGGAAAATAACACAAATACAAAGTCAGTACTGACTTTCAGTTCAGTCCTAAAATCTTATGAATTAGATAAATATTAGCCACGTCATCAGCTACAACGTTTTCATCTACGTATTAGATACATCGTCAACTATGATTTAGATACATCATCAGCTACACATTAGGGAATCAGTACTAGGACTATTAGTAACATTAGTAGGTGTTAGTCACATCATCATCAGCTACGTATGTGTTAGTGACATCATCAGCTACGTATCTATTAGTTACATCATCAGCTAGATATTAGTTACATCGTCAGCTACGTATGTATTAGTTACATCATCAGCTACGTATGTATTAGTTACATCATCAGCTAGATATTAGTTACATCATCAGCTACGTATG
>CM074927.1:1524671-1537029 GCA_037576815.1 Pangasius larnaudii
TATTAGTTACATCATCAGCTACGTATGTATTAGTTACATCATCAGCTAGATATTAGTTACATCATCAGCTACGTATGTATTAGTTACATCATCAGCTATGTATGTTTTAGTTACATCATCAGCTATGTATTATTTACACTGTCAGCTATGGCGTAAGGTTTAGCTAGCAGTCTAAGGTATCAAACTTCCCTCAGTTTCTGCTACTACGTATGTGATATAATATTTCTGTCATATAACGCAGCCCTATTTGGAATAATGTTCTTGGCACAACAAAACTGGAAACAAATTTTGTTTTTTGCACACTTTTGTAACTTTTATTTAACCAGGTGAATTCTGCTCATGTTCTTTCTGACCACTGCTTTTTATGATTTGTCTTAAAAATTCACACTTCTTCACACTTCTGGCTAACTACGAGAATATTAAACATAACTACCGCTAAAGCTAAAAAGTGAGTAACACATTATTAGCTGTTCCTTCGGTTTATTACTTTAGACTGACTTTATAATTTAGGAGGGAATTAAATTGAGAAAGTAATGTACTTAGGAACTAAAAACAAAACTAATGAAAAAAAAACAGGCAAAAATGTTTAGTTTTAATGATTAAAACTGCTCAGTTTTTTCCAAAAAGCCCCTTTTCCTTAGAAATGGTGAGCCAGCCAGGAGGGGCTTTCCAAAAAAAATAGGGAATGACACTGATTTTTTTTTGGTCTTGATATTTGGAATCAATGGCGCATTTGTGATTAAGTATTTCTAGACCTGTAAGAACCATGAACCAAGAACTCGGTCTGACTCTGACTCACCTGGACTGCTCAACACCGCAGGCTCGTCCTCATTAGAGCTGAGCAGACGCATCAGCTTAGATGGCTGCGTGTCGTCCAATGGGAACAGGCTGCTGTAGTCCTGCGAACCAATCAGATTAGGGACTCAAGACAAAAACTGTGTATGCGCAATATAATCTCAGAAACCACCCTACGGGTGATTTCACACTAGCCGCTTTCTTCCAACATTGAAAAAAGTGAAATGTAAACGATCTTTCAAATCTCCAGACCAATCAGGTTCCAGGTTTGTTAACAAGCAAGAAAAACAAGCATGGAGATTAAAGTACTGGTGAAAAATGGAGTCTTGTAGTGTTGTTTACAGTGTGTGTGTGTGTGTGTGTGTGTGTGTCGCGTGAGCCGCTTTTTTCATATCAGTAAACACTCTGGACAAAAAGAAACTTTTGTATGTGGCAAGTGTGAAAGCATCATAAGTGTGTATTTTGTGTAAACCTCGATGTCCTCGCGCTGTCTCTTGCGCTGCCGAGCCAAGGCGTGGATTTTATGGTGAGACGAGTAGGAACTGAGAGCGCACCACACCGATAACCTAAAAAAATAAAATAAAAAATAAAAAAAAACATTTTAAAAAATCTAGTTAATTGCTTTTCCTGCACTGTGTGTGGGGAAATAAGATCAGGAACATTTACTAGTGCTGCACGATAAAGGGTGAACATTCCTTACGCAGCATTAGCTGTAAACATGAAAATTGCTACACAAAATGGAGCTATACAAAGCAAAGCAGGAAACTGATGCAATGAATGAAAAACTAGACTAAAAATTTTCCGTTTCTTCCTCGCAGTCTTTTTTTCTTTACAGCTGGCGAGCCAGCCAGGAGAGGTTTCCAAGAAAAATGAGGAATGAGGTTTGTTTTTAAAATAACGCTGCATGCGGAAGAAGGCAGACAGCGTTTTCCTGCTTGCGACGCAGCATTTTAGAAAGATGAGGCTCTATCCGAAAATAATGTTTCATTCCAGAGCGTCTATCGGCAAGGACATAGAGACACAAGACCAGAGGAGATGACTACTTCAGCCATGAAAGACGTCCAGTTTCTTCTCCTTTTTATTTACATTATTCATTTTTTTTTTTAAATCAACCCTGGAATTAAAATAGCAACATATTTAATAGTACGCAATTTGGTTTTACTATGAAATTAAGACTTAATTTGTCTCAAGTGGACAGTGTTAAATACGGGAAATGGACAGAGAGGCACATGACCATATAACATTTGTGAACAGCCATGACAACTCCACGTAGCAGCTAGCCATTCGAGTGACCCTTTAACCTGAGACACTACTGAACAGAGTTAAAAATATCGCCCTGAGTTCTACTGAACGTCTTCGGGAAGTGCAAGTTTCGGAGAACACTTCCTTTAAAAAAAAAGAAAAAGACAAACGTGATGATTTTGTCTTGCAAGAAACTTCCGAATGAAAGAAAATGAAAGCTGACAACACAGCAGCACAAACTCTATTCATGAATGAGACCAAGAAAGGCAAAAAAAAAAAAAAAAGAAATCTGAGGAAGTACGATAGTGAGAGTCAGTCGCTGCCTGGTTTCGACATCAAACTTGTTAGGAAATGCCAACACTGTGGCTTTTTTTTTTTTTCCAAGTTTCATTTCACAAAGAAATCGTTAAAATAAATAAATAACTTTTTTTAAAAAGTCTCTGGACAAAAATCCCAGGTTTGAGTAATTCTGTGAAAATGGAGCGATGTAAGAACGCATGCACTTTTAACGGAAATTGGTGTAACACTTGTTACTGCTGAACAAGCATGTGTTAGTCCATTCTAGCTGCAACTGGTCATTACTTCACTTAACAATATCAAAATGAAGCAGAAATACAGAAAGACTCTGAATGTAATGAAAATTAAGATCTTGTAAATAATCGTTACAAGATACAAATACTAGCGCGTACTTAGAATTTAAATAGCTTTTTTTTTCCCCCACCAAAGCCAAAGAAAGTCAGAGAACTTGGTATTGCGTCCGTATGATCCAAACTTAACCACCCAGATGACTGGTTTACTTAGATCAGATGATAAATTTCGATAAATCGGGACTTACTTGGCGAGGGCTCGGCCTGGTGGATCCGCTAAGCTGTGCCAGTGGGCGGGGTCAGTCAGCAGATTGGGCACAATGTGACCAATCAGAGTGAGTGTGATTTGCTGCAGGTCCAGGCAGAAGATGCTGTAGAGGAGCTCAACGACGCGGAACGCCCACTCCTTACGCGTCTCCTTCAGGAGCTCCTGGAGGAGGTAAATGAACTTGTCATGAAGCAGCACTCAGGTTATAATGATAACTTGATTTGATTCCTTACACTGACATATCTCCTTTTGAAACAGGAAGTCTTCCTAGCCAATCTAAACACGCCTGACAGAAGTGCATCCTGGTGCCATGTCTTCCCCCAGGCAAGCGACGCACACGCACCCAGCCATCCACATGATGTAAAAGAAAACGTGATTCATCAGACCAGGCACCATTCCCATTGCTCCATGGTCCAATTGTGCTACAATAGCTCTTCTGTGGGATCACACCATTGAGCCTTGGGAGCCCATGACCCTGTCGCTGGTTCACCGGTTGTCCTTCCTTGGACCACCTTTGGTAGGTACTAACCACTGCATACCAGGAACACACCACAAGACCTGCCGTTTTGGAGATGCTCTGACCCAGTTGTCTAGCCAACACAATTTGGCCGTTGTCAAAGTCGCTCAGATCCTTACGCTTGCCCATTTTTTCTGCTTCCAACACATCAACTTCGAGACTGTTCGAGACTTCGTCAGTGGCGCCGATGGTGATGGAGAGTGGTAGGGTTGTTGTTTTTTTTTTTTAATGACTTATCCCTAAGTGACGAACTGTACGAGAACATCCTGCAACGTGCCGAAATCTGGCTCTACATCTTCGTATCTTCAGAGCCTCGTGAACCATGCACTCTTTGATTAAAAGAGGAAAAGTCAAATCTAGAATAAATAAGGGGTCCTTCGGCATCTTTCTGAGGTTCTATAATGTTTCCTTATCGGAAAGGGTTTCAAAGTGCAATCCGTTTAAGAAGCTGAAAACCTGTAACTCCTCAAAGAACCCATTGCAGAACCTTTTTTTTTTGGCTGGTAAGTGTGTACGCACGTAAGAAATTGTCCACAATGACTGGCGTATAGATGTCGTGCAGGTTTACGGCATTTTACCGGCGCACTTTGGAAAAACTCGAGGTTCTGGTTCTAGTGTATTTTGCTGATGGCGTATTTTGATGGAAAAAATCCATCAACCCCAAGCCCCCCAAACACATATACACACAAACAAACAAACCTTGACGAGGTTGTTGGTGAACCAGAAGACTCCGCCGATGTGCAGCAGGTTCTCCAGCAGGTGTAGAGTGCACGAGTCCACCCAGCCTTTATCGAGTGCCATGCGGAAGTTGGAGCTCAGTGCCTGGCAGATGGGTTGGCGCAGGGGCAGGAGGGCGCGGTACGGCAGCGGCTCCTGAGGCTCCACCACCGAGCGCACGCACTGACCTGTCTGCTGGAACACGTCGGCGCACATGTGCTCCAGGATAGAGCTCATGATTACCACGCTGCACACACACACACACACACACACACACACACACACAGAGAGAGAAATGCAAGTTCATGTCCATGTGAACAGCTGACTGCATTCATAGACTTTTATACTCATATACCTTATTGTTAAGGAATTCAATAGACACAGGGGATAAATCACACTGTACGCGTAGAAATGTGTGTATACACAGGTATACAAGTACGCATGGCAAACTGTGGCTTAATAATCTGATTATTTATCACGTGTGCACCATTAATCTGATATCTTAAGCAGTTATAAAATATTAAATATAATTAATCTCATAGTTTCACTTCTGAAATCTGATTATTGACAGACTAGTGCAGACAGGGTACACTTCCCATTATCAGATTGTCCAAAGCACATGTAAACACTGATCAGATTATTGCCAGAATTCTGAATTTTTGTCCAAAAAAAAAAAAAAAAAACACTCTTTATGCATAAGTGGGGTTTCTGAAACTCCTTTCATGTCTGGTGTGTGCATGTGTGAGCGAGAGAGTGTGAGACATACCGCTCATTGTAAAACTGAAGCGTGTTCTCTCCATACAAAGGTGTCATAAGCTGACGAATCATGGTCTGCGGTTTCTCTCTCTCGTCCAATCCCAGCATCCGAACATGAGCCACCAGCCAGGCCACGGCGCATATGGCCATACTGCACACTTTGCCTTTAATGTTATCTGTGATCTTCTGCTCAGAGAGAGAGAGAGAAAGACATTCATATGTTATTATTCTTTAATCTTAACATATTTTACTCTCTACGTTTTGGCAATACAAATACATGGACGATCTTTACACACATCTTTACAATAGCTTCAGTGTGTTTCATTAACTTGGAAGACAACACGTCTGTAAATATGCCCTCTTCTACCGCAATGCTGTCGAATTCTGGATTCTGATTGGTCAGAAATCTTTGATTCATTTTCTAAAACCAGCAGCTCTGACAGCAATGCAGCTGCAAATCACAGCTGTAAATAATAGTGCACTCATTCTAATACATTAACGTTTCTATTGTTATTATTGTACTGTAACAGCACCACACAGTGTTTATTATTTACTTATGTCAAAAACTGTTAGACTGACCAACCATTGATATTAATTATTATTATTTTTTTTCCCCTCATGTTCATAACATAACAACAGATGTCACTAAAACGTAAACGGGTCTGTGTGAAGAACCGTATCTAATATCATTACATGTCGTTACTGAAAGCCGAAGAACCACTGCGACTTTGAAAGAACGAACGAATGAAAGAGTGCCGGGGGGTTTGGGTTCTACCTGAACAGTCTCCACAGACAGCACTCCATTCTCCCACGCGTTCAGGACCTCCAAGATGGCCGCCGGCGTGCTCAGACAGATCTCGTGCCACTTCATCTGACTTGAGAGAGAAAAAGACGACTCCTCATTAGAGATTATTCAGTAATGTCGAGGCAGGATACAAAGGAATGAAGGTTGATCGACGTAAATCAAAGAAAAAAATAATAAAAAAAAAAAAAATCAGTGATAGTCATGATTTGACAAATTTATAAAGCATTTTTGTCACTTTCGCCTAATGTGGGTAATTTTCTTCAGTTATAGTCTGCTTTTATAGAACATAAAAATGATAAACAATGAGGAAAACAGAAAACAAAAACAAAAAAATGAGTGGTGGGGGGGTAGTAAAAAAACAAAACAAAACAACAACAAACAAAAAAACAAACAAACAAACAAAGGGGAAGTAAAAACAAATGAAGAGGAAGTAATAAAAACAAGGGGGAAAGTAAAATAATCTAGACGAACCAATAAACAAGAAGGAAGGAGCAAAAACGACCCACAAACAAACAAAATAAGGTGGAATTAACAAAAACGACCCACAATAAACAAGTTGGAAATAACAAAAATGACCCACAACAAACAATAAACAAGTTGGAAATAACAAAAATGACCCACAAACAAACAAAATAAGGTGGAATTAACAAAAACGACCCACAAACAAACAATAAACAAGGTGGAAATAACAAAAATGACCCACAATAAATGGAGGCCAACAAAAAAAAAAAGCCACGGCAAAGAATAAATGAGGGAGAGGTTAAAAAAAATGACCAACAGAAAAGATAAAAAAAAAAGTGAAAAGTAACAAAAAAAACAGGTGCAAATGATAAAACGATGTGGTAACAAATTGACACAATGAAAGGATAATTATGAAATTTCCTTCCTTGACTACTTTAATGGTAGTTTTGTGGCTTCGTTTTGGTCATTTTTGTTACTCTCTTTCCCATCATACGAACATGTTAAGTTACTCTGATTGTCTTTTTGAGAGCAGGTCGTGTGATGGGTTCATGACTGCAACGTTGGATGATGGAGCTATGATCATGTTGTCTCCGTAACAGCAATCCCGAAGCAGCTGACGCATCAGTTCTGCAGTGTCCTGTGACCCGGCAACTTCCTTATGGAGATGAACGACTCTATGACTTCATTCCCACACATAATCCCGTACACGCCATGCACCTCTCTACCCTCGTTCATCTCGCAGGAAGCGTCTGACTGGTTGTGGTCCGTTTACTTATCTCATCAGCACATCAGCTGAGTAGACGATTAATCGCAACATAGCCACCGCATAGGTTTCAGAGGCTCTGAATGCGACACTTTGTGGCACTGATCAGCAAAATTGCTCCACATTTTAATCTCACGGGAAACACTGAGGAAGTTGTAGGTACACAGAGTGCTTCACAAGAGTGTTATAAACGTAAATTTGATTAATACTTTCGCTCATTTGGCTGGCACATGGCCAAGCAAGAAGCTGTACTGGAATGGGGCTCCTTAATCGTTTTAAAACACGCAGCACGCGAAAGTAACACAATATACACAAAATAACACAAAATGGTCAGAAATCGTTCGTAAATTCTCCGCACCGCTTTAGACAATATTTATGCAACACTGATCAACGTGTTATAAAGCACTATGTGCTGTAGGGACCCTTTAAATAAAGCGTCACCTGTAGTTCAGTGCATACAAACTTGTTTTATGGAATATTTAATTAAAAGAATTAAAAAAAGGTCAGATTATCGCTATTAATATATCATTAGCTTTTATTACATTTCCTCGTAAGCGCATTTAACGCCAGACCGCAGCAACGCTGTCAGGTTAATCATAGCGGCCTCATAGTGGACGCTATGTTTTAGAGTGTGTGTACATGTCCGATATTTCAGTCTGTAGTCTATCGTAACAGCGTCGGGGGGAAAAAAAATCCAAACTAGCGGAAGTTCTACCTGTAAACACATGTTTATAATATTTAGAGATTTCTGCACATTTACTAAACTGGCGCAAGAAAGCACAGGAATGAACGCTTTTTGGTGTAAAATGGGCTTTATGAGAGCTCTTATACAAATATTACATGAAATGCGATATTTCAAGATGATTAAAGCAACCAAAGAAACTGTTCGCTAGCAGTTTTTACAGCACGCAGAGCTCGGTGCAGATACAGGCTGGATAGAAGAGCTGTAACATCTCCTGACTTTGATACGCTGCAGTGTGACGCACAATCCCAGTCCTCCATTAGACCTCCATTATCGTCGCTAAATGTGTAAATATGTATAACCCATGTGTGTATTTTTTTTTTTAATCGATTTTGTAAGATCAATACTAATCTGTAAATAAGAAGAAGGAGGGGGTTGTTCTGAGAATTTGGGGTGCTTAAAGTGGTTTCTGAGAATCTTTGCTTTAATGTCCAAAGCCACATGCGTGTTGAAATACTTGCTACCATGTAAATTTCTTCCTCAGTAAAAACCCCAAACCCACCTTCGCAAAACAAACCTCCTGCAAGCTGCAATTGTGCAACGCTGCTGATTCATGTAACCCTAAATACATTCAGTGATTTCAAAGAAGAAGAAACGCTTACAGGCAGTGGATGATGCAGAAGTAAAACAGACAAAACAAAACCAAATATGAGCGTGGGGCCTTTTGATATTTGAGCCATGGGCACCCACTTCTAAGTGGAATGGAAGCGGCTGCTAGCTATTTCATGCCATTAGTTATTCACACTTACTTTTCACGTTGTCTTAAAAGAAAGAAAGATTTTCCCCCTAGTATCGCAATTAAACGAACAGAAATACAGGTTCGAACTGTCGAAGCCGAGCTTTTCCCAACCTTGGCAGCTAAATTACTTTTATAGCAATTTGTCCGGATAAAGTTTTAACATCAGCAAATCAGACAGTGCTAACATTTATGAAAATGTTGTGTTATGAAATTTGCGTACGCCGAAATCACACTGTTAAAAATCCAGCTTCATCTATATGATCAACCTTTACCTCTGATCAGAGTGTTTAAAATTGTAAAATTGAGCTTTTAACCAATTTTAGCTACCTGAAACATACGTGTTTTGTTCCCATAATCGTCAAAATCGATCCGTTTGTCATCAATAATTATAGCACAGACTCTAATCAAGGAATAAAACACGACGGGGGGAGTGCTGTTATAGGAAAATAATCTACTGTAACAGCAATTATTATATTTATTACCTTTTTTTTTTTTTTGGTTATTAGTGATATTTACATTTAATATTGTGTAACGTCTACAAAACAAGTTCTCACAGAAAACTGGCACTGGAGACTCCTTCCATAAATCTCTTCACTGAAAACGTAACTATTTTAACAATCACATCTGTTTATTCGGAGCGTCTGCTTTACCCCGAATGAGCCGTTACTATAGAAACGATCGTGTCGCTATAATACAAGCCTGTGACTTGCAGCTGCAAATTTCTCTTCATTTATTTATTTCCTGATTTTCCCTCCTTCCTTTTTACCCCCCCCCCTTAATTACCCGTACTTACACCAGCTTCATCTCGGAGGACGTGTTGAGTAACGCCACCAGACTTTCCACTTTGCCCGGTTCAGGCCTGAAGCAGGGGTGGTCTGGGTTCAGGATCTTCCCTTCCTCTGGCATGCACATCTGCAACCACGTCTCGAAAAACGGCGTCTCGCCCGACGGACTCGGCTCAGACAGGATGACCTGCAGGAGAACGAGGGATTTAAAAAAAATAAATAAATAAATAAATAAATAATAAATTTTAAAAAAAGGACCTGGTGGTTACCGTAAAACCCCATATACTTGCACACTCCAGTTTTTTCCATGATGGACTTCACTGTGCTGCTTGAACACGTCTGTACTGAACTGTATTGTTTCTAATCATCATTACCATCAAAAATTATTCGGAAAGTGTAAGATTTGACACTTCGTTGTAGGACTATTCAAAAATTTCGGCCGTTTTCTGACGTTTTTGAGCATTTTTGGCTCATTTCTGTGATTAATCATCTATTTAAAATGATTCATTTTATACTCGTCTAATGTTAGCAAAGTCAAACACAAGCTGAAAGATTTTATTTCAAATGAATGTGAACTTAAAAATAAATAAATAAATAAATAAATAAAAATTTTATTAAAAAAAAAAGCGAGGATGCCGCATCGGTGCACCTTTCAAGTCATTACTGTTGTGAGATGGGAGGAAGGGGGCGGGGCTTCCAGGGTGTCCGTTAATACTGGAGAGTTCACTTAAACACTTAAACACTGTTTTTATTAGACGGGGGGAAAAAAAAAGAAAGTCTTTTGAGTACTCCGATGATTAAATGCGGAGCTCCTACGCAACAATTAACGTATACGAATGTATAAACACTAGCAGGTCTGGGTTTTGTTTTTTTTTTGGCGCAGAAGTGGGCAAATCAAAAAATTCATGACTTAGCTGATTGAACTAATTTATTTCCTCCACGTTAAATTTAAACGACGTTGCCGCGCATCATGATGTTTCCAGCCGTCGAAAATAAAAATCGGCTCCATTTTTTTGCAAAAACAGCAAAAAAAAAAAAAAAAAAAAAGCCGTTTATTTACGCACAGATTTATCCAGCATCAGAATAACCGAGACATTATTAATGATGAAGGAAAATAACATTAAACATTAAAAGTAGCATCAAAGGCTTCCACATGATGTTATCACTCTTCAGATCTGCCTACAAAGAGGTAAGAGCACTAAGAACAGAAGTGTTATTTCAGAGGTGATGCGAAGTTCAGGCAGCTAGTCATCTAAAGAATCTCTGACTTCCTCCCGTAGATGCGTAGATCAATAGACTCATCTCCACTTTTCCTTCTTTTCATAAGCAAATTCAAGGCACGTCATTGTGTTGCCAGAAATCGAAACCTCCTTCTGATCCACAGTCGGGTTTCTTGACCAAAAGAGATACCGCTTTCACAGAACCCGATTTCGCGCTTCCTCACATTCTCATACACGGACGACAGCTTCCTTCAGTCTATTTCATCATCTGTCGGAAAATTATTGCACAATTTCACGGCCAGTTCAACTCGTATCGACCTGCATTAGCTTCGCAGATATTCAGTGTGAATAACTGGACATGTAAACTTTTTGTGGATTAAAAAAAAAATTAATCAAAAATCAAAAGTAAGAAATTCACGTCCAAGTATAAACGAGTTCATCTGATGTTCACATGAAATGGACAGAGTGTTTGGAAATAAAATGGATATGTAAGGAATAAAACAGTGTGTGTGTTGTGCTGCTGCAGGAAAATAACCAGTGACGCGGTGGGGCGATGAAGCGGAGTCTACCATTTTTTAACCGTTTTTATTTATTTTTAAAAAAGGATTTTTTTTTAATCCATTCATAGTTACATTTAACGTTGTGGAATGTCTGAAAACAAGTTAGTTCCTTTTGTCACTTACGTTATAGCAGCTATAAACAGTCGTTCCCTAACCAGCCTCGCTTTTTTTTCTTTTTCATGAAGTTACAAAAAAAAAAAAATTAATAATAAATTCATGTTCAGTACTAAATTTCAGAATATTTTCAGTATTGACTCCTAACCAGTCAGTCTTCAGTACTGAATTCTAAACAAATAGTTTTTTTGGTACTGAATTCTAAACAATTCCTGTTCAGTACTAAATAAAAAAATAAAAATAAAAAAAACTCATTTTCAGTATTAAATCTTCAAAAATTCATTTTCAGTATTGACTCCTAACCAGTCAGTCTTCAGTACTGAATTCTAAACAAATTGTTTTTTTGGTACTGAATTTCAAAACAATTCCTGTTCAGTACTAAATTTCAAAACAACTAATTTTCAGTATTAGATCTTCAAAAGTTCATTTTCAGTATTGACTCCTAACCAATCGGTCTGAATTCTAAACAATTCACATTAAGTACTGAATTTCAACCAATCTCAATTCAGTGTAGTGGTCAGTGTAAAAAGTGTTTTGAACACAACTTTCAAACACGATGTCATTTCTTAATCAAGCTTTTATTTTTAACTGACTCATTTTTCAACTTAAGAAATTTTCATCCACAACACATGAGAATTCAGCACACTAATACTCTGTATGTGCATCACGATCTCAAGTGTGTGAGAATGAGTGTGTGTGTGTGTGTGTGTGTGTGTGTGTGTGCTGACCTCAGAGCCATATGTCTGGACCACATGACACAGCATGAGGAAGGAGATGTCAAACAGCAAAGCTCGCACTGAAGCAGATTTAGCTGAAGAAAGAAAAGCACACGCAGATGACCGTGATGGTGACTGATCAAATTCACTAAACTGTTACGAGGTGAAGAAGAGGAAGAGTTGGTGAACACTCACATCCTTCACCACTGATGTGTTTCGGAAACTCATTTAACCTGTAAAGAAAAAAAATATTAGTGTGTGTGTATGTAAAAAAAAGAAAAAAGAAAAAAAAGGGTGCCAAGACTTCTGTACAGTATTGTGTATATATATATATATATATATGTGTGTGTGACTTTATATATATATATATATATACACATACATACACACACACACACCCTTTTTTGCTTTTTTTTTTTTTTTTAGTACAAACTTTGCTATAGATGTTTATTTTCCGACTTCTACATTATTGATTCAGTACAAAAACCTTTTCGACTCCAAACATTAGTTTTCCGGCACAGAATGAAACGTTACAGAAAAATGTTTGTGTGTCAGTAAAGAAAGCAGCAG
>CM074927.1:1538621-1552832 GCA_037576815.1 Pangasius larnaudii
GGTACTGAATTCTATCTAATCGGGCTTTGGTACTGAATTCTACCCAATCGGGCTTTGGTACTGAATTCTACCCAATCAGTCTTTGGTACTGAATTCTATCTAATCGGGCTTTGGTACTGAATTCTATCTAATCGGGCTTTGGTACTGAATTCTATCTAATCGGGCTTTGGTACTGAATTTTAACCGATCAGGGTTTGTTTCTGAATTCTATCTAATCAGGGTATGGAACTGAATTCTAACCATTCAGCCTTTTGTATTGAATTCTAACTAATCACAGTTTGTACTGAATTCTAACCCATCAGCCTTTTGTATTGAATTCTAACTAATCACAGTTTGTACTGAATTCTAACCCATCAGGCTTTTGTACTGAATTCTAACCAATCTGTTTCCAATTTTGATTTTGATCCAATCAGTGTTCTGTACTGAATCGTAACCAATCAGACTTGGGTTCTGAATCCCAGCCAGTTTTTAGTTCTGACTGACGTCTCATCAGGCTTTAGTACTATATTCTGCCCATTTAGTCTTAACAGAATAGAAATAATACTTAACTTCTACATCATTCATTAAATAACTGTTCATCTTTAGCACATAACACAAAAATCTGTACAAATTCTAAATTTATGTTGTTTATCACAAGTTTCCTTATATGCAAATTCAGGAAGCCAAAACCCTGAAAGCGCAGTTGTGTAAGTCGCTCTGGATAACAGCATGCGCCAAATTCTGTAAATGTAAAGACCTTCAGGATGTTGGTGACGGTCGGCTCGGCGCGTAGTATGAGGCCCGGGTTCGGCTGGATGTTGGCATTCTCTGCCGTTTTCAGCTTCGGTGCGTATTCCCTGTCTTCAGCCCTAAAAGAAAAAAATCAATTAGACAGTGAATTTAGGTGTGAAAAGGCAGGTGTAGAAAAAAAAGAGAGAGAGAGAGAGAGAGAGAGAGAGAGAGAGAGAGAAATTAGTAACAAGCTGATGATGCCATGTACCGTTTAGCGGTGAGGGTGGCCATGTTGGATTCGGTCAGCAAGCAGAGTTTGTGGCACTCCTGGAGTAGCAGACTCAGGCAGTCACAACTACACACACACACACACACACACACACACACACACACACACACACACACACAATCATCCAGTGAGACTGGGTATGTTCTGATACTTGGCGCTACAATACTCTTCACAACACCATGATAATTATTATTACAGATACTTCAAAATATCAAATCTTGAAACTTATTTTGAGATCATTTAATATTTATTTCATATATTAATTTTCTATATATGTGCATTTTTATTGAATCATTGAATTTTCTCGTACTTGCATCTCTGGTCGGCTTTGTCCAGCAGTGGCGTGAGCTTCAGCAGATACTCAAACGCTATGTTCACTTCCTCCGTGAAGTCCTGGAATGTGACACGCAAACACAAAGGGTCGTGTGTGTGTGTGTGTGTGTGTGTGTGTGTGTGTGTGTGTGTGTGTGTGTGTGTGTTAGCCTCAAGCAATTTCAGCATCAAAATCTCTGTCTGTGTTGTGACTTATTATATAACATCACCATAACAATCATACCATATTTTATACCCCACGGAGGGTAAACGTTTCCGCACATCACCCTCTAATCTCGTTTCTATAGTAACAGCGCATTCCCAGGGACTTACATAGCAAACGCGTGACATAAACGGGTTTAAATAGTGCCAAAATTTTTAGCGACGAAAAAAAAAAAGAGGTAAAATCAACGTTACAATGACGACGTGAGGAGACGTTATGGAAGGAGTCTCCAGCGTCAGCGCTTTGTACCAGTCCGTGGCAAAGGGAGGAAAAAGAGACGCTGGTGAGGAAACGACGGTTTATAGCTGCTCTAACGTAAGTGAGAACACGAACTAACCTGTTTCGCTGACGTTCCAAGAGATTATAGGTAACTAGAAATGGATATAAAGTATGACGTTTCGTTATTTTATTTATTTTTTTTTTTTTAAATTGTGATGTTTGGATCCGAACTCTCTTTCAAAAAATGCATTTGAAAGCCTCTCTTATTAATTTTGGCATTTAATTATGTTAAAAGTCTTTGCATTGTTTTTATTCTTTTTAAGTTTTACTTAAATTTATTTTGTATGTACATTTCATTTTGTCCAATATTTGTGCACTTTTTACCTCCTTGTGCGTGTTTTTGTACTTGTATTTTTCACATCACCTTCTATTTCATCTTTATATTACTTTTTTTAAATATGTTAATTAATACTAACACTAATACCACTACTACTAGTAGTAATAATAATAATAATAATAATAATAATAATAATAATAATAATAATCACTTGTTTGTGAAACACAGTTTTTAAAATGCCAAATAAGAGAGTTGACCAATCGGCAACGTTTACTAGATCAAGCTCCACCCCTGTAACTCCAGGTCAGAATTTTTTTCTTTCATTCTTTTTCTTTTTAATGAACTCTGTAGCAGAAAGTAAAAAGGTTTCTACAGTCTGTGATCTAAGAAATCGGCCCAAGAGTCTCCTAAAAAGGTTCCTGCCAAGCGTTAACAGCAGACTGGTGAGTGTAACAGGTGGTGAGTGTAACAGGTGGTGTTACTCGTACCTTCTCCCCCTGTGGGTACTTCTTTAACCTCAGCAGAACCTGAGGAATCTGTGAACATCATCAGAGCCATAACATCAGAGCCATAACATCAGAACCATAACTAGGCATGTTCAATACTTTAGTTTATACGTGCGCGTGTGTAAAGCAGACCTTGAGGAACGTGAACGCGGTCCATTTGAGCTCCTCAGTGCCTTCTGGAGACTCGATGAGGCCGGTGAAGCAAGCTTTCCAGATCTCGAGGACAAACAGCGGCGCTGGAATGCGCTGGAACAGAAATTCCAGGCACAGATGAACGTACGAGTTGTGCGACGGAGAGGACAACATAGACGACTCAACTCTAGCCCTACCTGTATCCTCTTGATCATCATGAGCTGCTCGACCAGCGGCTGTATCTCCCCCGTGAGGTTCATGGTCCCCTCCAGCATGATGAAAGCATGCACCGACGGGAAGGAGGTCTGGAAGGGCGGCTCACACTGGACGCTCAGCATCTGAGGGACACTGAACCAATCGAAGACGTTTCATTACAGGGTTCGGCGTACGGCCATTTTGGGTTAGTCGCAACACACGAGGCTTGAGCTCTCACCTCTTCACCAGCATCACACACTCCTCCAGCTTGCTCTTCAGCGTCGGATTGGTCACGCTGCCCAGATTCTCCGTGAGTTTGATTAACGCTTGCTCCGTGTTGCTCCAGGAAGCTGCACAAATCGGTCAAACTTTGCTCAATTCATATTGGCACACGATATTTATTTTTAACGTCTACATTCATTTCTTCAAATTAATGTAAACACACACCCTGTTCCTCCAATCGGGCGATGTGCATCAGGGCTCGATTCTTGGCCTGCTGCAGAAGGTTCTCCAGGCGCTCCTGGCAAGCCCGGAGGCTGGTATCGCCCGCCGGCGCCACACTAGGCTCTTTAAGCTTCTCGCAGTACCAGGCGCAGCCCTGTAGGAGCCAGACGACTGCCCCAAGCAGGGCCCGGCACAGGGCAATACACTCCTCCGCTTTACCGTGGCAGCTACCGGCGGAAAATACAGACAGAGCGATTCGTTTACAAGGGCTTACAAAATAATACACTTTCCTTAAAGGTTCTTGGAGGTCTTGTTTTAAACCACACTTTATATAAAACACATGTATGAAAAGTGCCACATTTTACAACAAACATCGACACTCCTACCACTCTGGAATGAATTCTCAATTCTGATTGGTTAAAAGGTCTCTATGTTTCTATAGTAACAGCTCATTCACAGGGCTGATATTTTGTTTTCTGCAAGGAGACGTTTATTCAACACCGAATGAAGGTAAGCGTTTTCTAAAATTAAAAAAAAAGGAGGCGATGCGTGACGTCCGGACCGACGCAGATTCGTACCTGAGACGGTTGGAGAACATGTCCATGATCTCCAGGAGCGACTTGACGCAGAGTTCTCGCGAGAAATCGTCGAACTGAGGATGAAATAAAGACATCACAAATAAATTTCTCTGAATTATTGCAGGATATCTCACTGTGGCACAATAACAGTTTCGTTTAATATATATTTTTTTTAATGGTATCAATATAATGAAGCAAAATATATAGGAATTACACTCATGCACATATTCCCCTTAAATTCAAGAGTTAACTGATTTTTTTTAATTATTATTTTTTTAATGAAACACAGAATTTTGTGTAGAATAAACACCGACCTTGCTGACAGCAGTGAGTACGCTGGAGTAGGACACCATCTACAGGAGAAAAGCAGATTCATAAACCGGCTGTTTCAGGGACAAAAGTTAAGACATATGATGCTGATGATATTTTTGGATATAGTTATTAAATTCTTTACTATTTATGGATTTATTCATTATTACAGTTCCTCCAGGAGCTGCGGTGCTATTTGGGATTTAATCAATTATTTGGATTTTTTTTTCCTTTTTTTTTAAATACTGCCATGTCAGAATACATCACAAAACTTTCCCAAAAAAAAAATCATAAATAAGCATATTGACTATGGAAAAATATTCAATTTATTTAATATTATATTTTGTTGTCTACCCACGATATTTTCTAGCGATCTCAGCTGGTTCTACTTCAGAAATCAGGAACAAATTAGTCACTTAAACATGGACATGGCCTTTATTTCATGATCCTACGAGCTCCGTGTCTGTGTGAGACGCCTAAAAGATCATAAGCACATTTTACTTTAATTAAAATAAAATTTAAAAATACATTTTGCTAGTTTTAGTGCAGTAATGTGTGACAACACTGAGGGGAAAAAAAACATCGCAAAAATCATCAAAATGCACAGAAGTATTTACATTGTGCCGATTTCAGGGCATAAAAACAAAAAAAATAAATAAATAAAAATAAATTAAAAAAAGGATAATGAGCTCCACCTGCTGGTTTTGACAGAATTTGAAAGGTTTCCCAGCATGTACTGTTTCTCTGGAAAACATTTTTTGTATATTTTAAAAGCACAAGTGGCACAAAGGTGCAGTTGAATTGCTGTGTTATAGAAACCAAACAACACATTTAGCTATTTTTTTTAATTACAAAATGCTAAAACAGATATAAAATAGAAATAATGTACTTTACAGTGTAAAACCTGTCAAAATGCTGTTTTTCTTTACACTGTAATAAAAGTAAAATGCACTTGTTTTGGTCCAGGACTGCGCCCGCACACACCCGCATAAAATAATATAACCTTTATAAACATGTATAATCCCGATGCACACCTCTACCCCAACCTGCTCCACTTTTTAACTCCATTTTCAAGAATCGCAGACATTTACCAACCTGGGAACTGATGGCGTACTTCAAATAGGAGAGAATCAGCGGGTTTGGAGACGGTCCGATCATCGCCTGCTCCAACAGCGCCTCTGGATCGGTGGGGAACAAAAAATAACACCAGTTAGGATGAAAAACATCGATAATCAGAAGCTAATATCGTGCTGCGTGCTTTCCTGAAGTTTTAGCAGTTTAATGTGACAAAAATAATGTACGCTAAAGTGCGAAAACATCCTGACAGAGAAAAGAAAAATACTTTATAAAATAAACATCATTCTACTCTATGTAGGACGCTAGGTAGGCTCTATTATGTTATACCCTATAAAGGATGGAAAGAAAGTTGATAGAGAATCACACAACAAGCTCCGGCTCAGTTGCTAATCAAATCCAGGACTATCCGCAACACATAACAAAGGGATTGTTTATTTATATAGATTATTTTGGGCTAAGTGACTGATCACAAACAAAGCTGTGGGTGCCAATACTTTTGAGATGATGTCTGACAATAATAGAGATGTTTCTTTCCCGGGGCTGAATCTCAAACACTGATCTATTAAGTGCATTATGTAGGGTCTACAACGTTGTTATGTTATACCCTATGTAGTGAGCGCACATAGTGAATAGGAAGCAATTTGTTTTTTTTGTTTTTTTTTTTTTTTTTAAAGTCTCACGTAAAATTGAGTGAAATGTCACGAATAAGAAAACATTTCTATGAGTGAATGAATCTGTGTAATTCGGCAAGAACTGGCAACGAGGTTGCTGTTTGAGAAAGGTGCTTGGATCCCATAGATCGCTGCTCATGGCTACTCAAATTTTTATTATTAATATTATTATTATTAAAAATTGCTGTTAAAAAAACAGCGCTGCTGGCGCTTTAAGAAAAATAAACTTTGATAAACCGTAACTACTGAAGTGGAGGTAAGACTTCGTTAGTAACTTGTTACGAGTTATTAATCAACACAATTCTGTGATGGACTAAGCTATGTCCTACACTGTTTTTAGCTCCGCCCACATGTCCCGGCTTGGCAGTTTCGGGGGGGAAAGTGAAACGTATAATCGAGTCAAATATCAGCAAAAGAAAAACATCCCTGTTGGTAAATATATCGATAAAAATTGCCAAGAACTGACCACTAGCTTAATTTTTGCGAAGGGTGATTGGACCCCGCAGATCACTGCTTGAGGCTAAATTTAGGGGTCCAAGCACTCGAAGCCTGTTTTCACTAGGACTTTTATTATTGTATATTATAAATATATCGCAGGGAGTCAGGAGACTATCCCAGGGAATTCGGAGCACAAGGCGGGGGACACCCTGGACAGGGTGCCAACCCATCGCAGGGCACAATCACACACACACACACACTCACTCACTACAGACAATTTGGAGATGCCAATCAGCCTACAACTCATGTCTTTGGACTCGGGAGGAAACCCCCAAAGCACGGGGAGAACATGTAAAGTCCACACACACACAGCAGAGGCAGGACTCGAGCCCCCAAAACCTCAAGGTGCTAGGCAACTGTCGTGGCTTGGCTCCTGTGGGACCTGGGGCAAGAAAGGCAACTAAATTCAGCGCAAGTACTTAGGAACGCCACGTCTTGCATGGTAGTGGACACAGCAACGAAATGCCGAGCCACATCACGTTTCCCCTCAGAGACCTGCGAGATTGGGGTAATCCCACGTAGCTCCTTTGGGGCAGTTCTTCTTGATGTTGACGGCCCATTGGTAGTCGCTCCAGTGCTCCTTCCACGCCTGCAGGATGGCTTGCTTCAGGTTCACCATCTTCAGTTTGCGCATAAAGAAAACCTGAATGGAAAACAGAGCGTAAGTCGTGATCTCTGACTTTCTCTCATGGAATCAACGTCCCAGAAACTCAGCTCGGCTAGTTAACAATCTACAAGATGACGAGCGATGGCTACGGCGTTGACGTCAAAGATAAGCAGAGTGTACAGATGACGAGGCGAGAGAGCTGGACAGACTAAAGGACTAAAGCGCCGCTGCATCGCTCTATTTAGGTAGAGATTAAGCGAGGGCTGAATCCCACTCACCACAATGAGCACAGTCGAACGGCATTGTGGGTAATGTAGGAAAACGTTCACAAAAGTGAAAATAAAGCAACAAAATGGCGATGAAATAAATTTAAACTCATTTTAAAATACATCGTAAAGACTGATGTACAATGTTAACTGCCATGCGATTACTGGGACACTTTATATATATAAAGTGATAATAATACCAAAACACACCTCATGTTTGAGTGCTAAAACTTTTACTGATTTTTTATTTTTTGGAAAAAGTGCCAATAGTGGGTTTCTTTATAAGAGTCTGAAATGCAAAGTTTGTTTGTTTATTTATTTGTGTGTAGTGGTTAATTTATTTGCTAGCTAGGTGCTAACTGCATCCACGATTTATTAATGTTACTAATCCTTCAGCTACAACAAGCAGAATCTGGACCGGTTTTCATTTTTAAACTCATCTAGTTAGCCGGATTTGTTAAACCCGATCAAACCTCATTAAGTTTAAGACACATTATTATTGTTTCCCTGTTTTAGCCGGCTAGCGGCTAACGCGGAAAAAGGAACCCATTTCAGAGCATCACAATAAAACAGCTGTATTTTTAAACATATTAGGCTTATATTATAATATGCATTATACAGCAGATACTTACCTGATCGTATTTTTATTCCTAAATAAGAATACGTTTGACTGCAAGCTTTTTATCTCAAGCAGACGTTATAGTTATCAACACCCATATTCCACCAAAAGCCCGCCTTCTCGGATATGATTGGTTAGCACGTTGATAAAGGTCTGTAATTATCCAATGACGATAGAGTATCGTCGAACATCCAGTTGTATTAGCCAATCCTGGAGTAGAAGGCGGGGTTTCTCAGAATACGGGTAGGAATAAGGAATCGCACCGTCCATATTCAGCTGACGCCATTTTGAAAGTAATACCGTGGCATTTGATTGGTCAGAATTTGCACCGTGAGGAATTAGTATGCGTAAATATTATTGGTCAGCTCAACTTGCGCCTCGCCTGATTGGTTACTGTTCATTCAATCCGCTTGTTAGTTTTGTTTACTGTTGTTTGTGAGATTTTACTGTGCGCGCGCGTGTGATCGAAATTTAAACTAAATTTAAACCAAAATCTCTGAATTATATGCAGTTGAGTGCAAATGTTTGCATCCCCATTATTTTTTAAATAGAAAAAAGTAAAACTTATCTTTTTTTTTTTAATAATAATCTTTCCACAATCCGAAATGTGATCAAATAAATAGCTGTTACAACGTAAGAGGAACTAACTTGACATTAGCAACATTAAAATGTAGCTATAAATGGATAATAAAAAAATTATTATGTGCTGTTGTTTTATAAATAACAAGTTCTAAATGTTGGTAAATTACATTGGTGTAAGAGGAATTAAACGCCTCGGGTGGTGTCGCTGTAGGAAAATAATCAACTTCTGGGTTGTAACAGGAGCTGGGCTTCATCATGCTGCTCTGTCATTTATTATTTTATTTTAATATCTATTTGGCAATTTTTGGTATTTATGATAATGAAGGAACATCTGTAAAGCCGGACTTTACAAACTACACAAAACTTTGTTTTATACATTTTGATCTAAGGGTGTGCAAAATTTTGCACTCGACTGCATAATTAAACATGCATAAAGAGAAAATGCAGTAGTAATGAAACCGTATTACTACTAGAGATTATTATTATTATTATTATTATTATTATTATTATTATTATTATTATTATTATTATTGTTATAAGCAAGCTGATATGACAGTACATCATTTAAAGAAACAAGACTCTGCTACCCTGGTATTTTATTTTGCTCCCTAAACATTTCCTTATTAAGACTCCAACAAAATCACACATTTATTTTAATTAGTATTTTGTCATTTTTCAAAATTTTTATTAAGCTGTCTGAATAAGTTACAGTAATATCAGGGCCTACAGTATTTACAGCTGAAAAAGAAAAAATATATATATGTATAGGTAGAATTTATTCATAAATCAAAACTCTTGCACTGTGATCGAGAAGTCAGTAGTTTTTGGTCGTCTCCATCGTGTCCGTTGTCCTTCTTGTCCCTCTGGACGCCGTTCTGCTTCTCTGTCCTGTCTCTTCCACCCGATGAGAAGGGCAGGATGGTCTTCTTTTTGACAACGCGGGGTTCATCACGTCCCTGAAAAATACACCATCGCTAACGCACTTGCCTCGATGCTCAAGAGGATAGAAAATATACCTCAGAAGATATAAAGCACACCTCGTCAGAGTGATCGGAAAGGCTCTGATACGGCTGCGACGATTCATTCCTTCTGGACCTGCTGTCGTTTTTCAACTCCTCGTCCTTCCAAAAGGAAAAGAGAAATACAAAATTACAACAGGTATATTGGATTATAACCTACTGTGTTGACTTAAAATCAAGAAGAACTGGCATAGTGGTGATTTCCTAGCTAAAGTACCTAACAAACACGTTAGCATCATGTGAATTCAACACAGAAAGAGTTCATGTAACAAAGAGCGGTATGTGTTACGCGGTAGATTTTTATTCAGATGTTTATTCAGCAGTTTATTAACAGTGTGGTAAAATGTTGTAAAAATGGTTGTAAGTAGTTAAGTTTCTTTTCTAACAATTAGGAACTGAACATGAATTTATCCTTTGACAAAAACATCAAAAATAATAATAATAATAAGAAGAAGAAGAAAACATACTATTCCAATAGGGTGCCTAATGACCTTCGGTGCTTGGCCCCCTAACTATCGCGAAAACTACTGTTTAACTACTCAACAGTACAAAATGCTAATCTGAGCTAATCTAAAAAGAAAACACTGAATTAGTTTCTAGGTAACCTCTGATAGAGACTTGGATGGGGATTGGCTGGAGTTCTTCGGAGACCCAGAGCCTCTTATTCTCTCGCTCAACCAGGAGAAAGGCACAAACGGGGGACCAGAGGAACGCGAGGAACGGCTTCCTGCTCCGTCAGGCTCCCTGCAACCAAGCAAGCATGTGTTGTGAAAAAATCCATGTGAATGCACGTGCATGTACTCGCAGACGCTCTGTAGGATGTAGATTCTGTACCGGTTTTCTGCGGCGTGTCTGTTGGCTCGCTCCCTCCTGACCTTCCCGTATGTGCGACGCAAAGTGACCCTGTGCAAAGCAGCACAATATGTAGTACATAAATTAGGAACATAACAGCTGTTATAGTGAAATAATGAACGACCGGCTGGTGTGATGAAGCGGACTCACTGTTACCGCCCCAAAGTTGATTATTTTTCTCCAACTCCTGTTTTATTCCTCTTATATCACAGTCAATTTTTTCATAAACGAAAGAATAATATGTAGTACTTTTTTTCTGTTTATAGTTACAGAATGGCCACAAAACAAGTTAGTTATCACTTATGCTATAGCAGCTTTAAGCAGTTGTTCCTTTGCCAGAAGGAATCCAGAATTCTGAATATCCTTGGTATTAATATTCATAAACCTCATTTTGTGTATGATACTTGACATTGTTTTTGATTAAAAAAAAAAAAACCTTTGTACTGACCCGAGATCGAGGAAACGCCTCCTGGTCTTCTTGTCCAGCAGGACTGTCGGGCTGCTCGGCTCATCTGAACCAATATCACGGCTGTCATCTGAACACACACAGTAAGACCGTGTCATTAGTGTGTAACACTCCAATGTGTGTTACGAGCTCGCTTAGTGTTAAGAGGCAGGACAGGGTGGATCCACTTTTCAGCTATAGTTAGGCAAAGACGAACGATCGCAGGGCAAAATGTTTCTAACTTTGTTGACCCTTACTGATGAGCTGAACCAAACGATCTGACTTAGGAAAAAGAGTTGGAATTCCCATCACTAATCGCTGAGTATTGTGGTAGTTTGTTGTGTGCTAGAATTAGTGTGTTATGAAGAATAATATATAGTGAACTACATAGGGAATAATCCACAATGACTTCCTCCTTCCTGCTTAAAGACTTTGATATATGAGCTCAAAGACACGCGCATGCCCATATTTGGACTTTAAGCCACGCCCCTATCTGTCTGTTACATTTCTATATACGGACTCAATGCCAACCCTATATTTCCATCCCCACATACACTATAAAACCTTTGTGTAGAAACCAGGGAACAGTTTCTACTGCTGTTTGCTGTTGCACTTACCCTTGATTTCTGCCATTTTATGTTCATGTTTGTTGGATGACCTATTTTAAATCCACGAGACCGAGTCAGTTGACTTCAGAAACATCTTAGCCAGGCGTGTTTGGGTTAAAAAGTTGGTGAACACATCTGTCTAGAAGTGTAATCATGAATGCAAATGTTCAAACTGAGTTTTACAAGACCAGCTGTTCCTCCTGTGAATGGCAGATGCCATGTTTCTGCCTGTACACAGGGCGGAGCTTACTACTCAGCAAGATAGCTAGTTAGAAGGTCCAAGTTAACTTAACCATACAAATGTCCAAGCATAGCAATTTACCAAAATCATTCTTAATGCCAAATGTTTAAATAGGATTCTATTCAAAAAATAAATAAGCTCTCCACCCTCATCCCATTGTGTTCCACCGGTCAATCATGGCATGTAGAAGATATGCACTTTAAAGTATGTTAGAATGGTAAATACTGTATTGGGAGCATTAGGCCTAGGAAGTTAACCATGCTTATTCAAAATGTCTACCTTCACTCTGAGAGTATTCCCTCTGACGCAGGGGAGAATGATTCTCCTCATGTAGCTGGACTTGGTCTTTCTCACACACATGGGTTTCGTCCTTCTGGAGGTGGTCCCTCTTGTGCAGGTGGGTTTGGTCCTTCTGGAGATGGTCTTTCTCACGCACATGGGTTTGGTCCTTCTGGAGGTGGTCCCTCTGGTCCAGGTGGGTTTGGTCCTTCTGGTGATGGTCTTTCTCACGCACACGGCTTTTGTCCTTCTTTTGATGGTCCCTCTGGTGCAGGTGGGTTTGGTCCTTCTGGTGATGGTCACTCTGATGAAGGTCAGTGTAGTCCCTCTGGTGCAGGTGGATGTGGTCCCGTTGGTGCAGTTGGATGTGGTCAGCCTGTAGCAGGTGGATGTGTTCCCTCTGGCGCAGGTGTGTGTGGTCCTCTTGGTGCAGTGGGAGATGGTCACCCTGGTGCAGGTCAGTGTGGTCCTCCTGGCACAGTTGGGGATGGTCCCTATGCTGTAGGCGGGAGTTCTCTTTGTGGTCCAGATTCAGATGATCCCCCAGTTGGGGACTGTCCTCCAGGTGCTGCTGGAGATGGTCCCTGTGGCCAATATGGGCGTGGTCCTCTTGGCGCTGCTGGAAATGGTTCCCCTTGAGCAGGTGGGTTGGAGAGGAGGGATTCAGCAAGCATGCACTCCTTCGTCTTTGTTCTTTCTTTTCGCTCTCTGCTGGCTCAAAGGTGAAGGCTCGGTCCTTCCTTGCAGGAGAGGAGGAAGGATGGAGGTCAGAGAAGGGGGAGGGGCAGAGTAGGGACACATGGAGAGGAGAACAGGAGCCAGACAACAGGCCACTGTAGCTCTGGTGCACATAAATACACAAAACCTTTGTTAGTCACACTTAAAACACTTTTGTTTGTTAACAAACTTAAACTATTTTTTGTTCCACACACACATACACACACACACACACACACCTTTCCATCAAGGCTGTCTTCTCCCTCCGTGGAGCTCAGACTGTCTCGGAGACGGGACCTGGAGGGGCGGTGCCTCCTGGTTTTAATAGATAGCTGAGCTTTAGCTTTCTGTAGGCTGCTGTCCAGTCGCTCAGTCTCAGGCACTGCATCTGTCAAATCTTACAGAAAGTTAATTTTTTTTTTTTTAAATGATTAGAATCATTACTGTAATGCACAACCTGAATATGTTCAGGCATCCCAAACATACATACATGCCTTAGCGGCCGTAAAACAGTGATGTCGTAAAGCAGGGCTGGAGCTCTATTAAGCTGTCAGCAGCCACAGATTACCAAAGTGAATGATGTAATGATATTCCTCTCACACACACACACAAAGAAAGAAGAAATTGTGGCTGAGAGATGCTTTAGTGAGGTCTGGAGAATGTGAAGACACTACATCTGCCCTCTAGCCAAGCTCATAAAGCATCAAAGCTGTTCCTGGATAATTCGAGTCTTGTTATTTTTCAGCCTCCAGCAACCTTAAGACCCAAAAGCCTGGTAACGCAACTGCTTAAAAGTCTTCTTCAAAAGGTACTTATTACACAAGAGTGCATTCTTTAACATTGTGAATGTTATGATGTGATGGTGTAAGTAATATGTTAATCATGCCTCATTATGTTTCTTTAATAGATCCTTCACCGGAGATCTCATTAAATATTTGATCTTGTAAAATTGGACCTTAAATTCCAGAACTGAAATGAGATCAATTCACGAGATCCACAACTCTGAAGCTACAAGGCGGTGCCCCGTGTGAGGAACAGCACAGGACAAATGCTTTAACACACAGTACTGTGCAAACGGCTTAGGCTCCTAATATTTTACAATTTTTTTTGCATGATTATCTGATGACTTCTACATTATTGCCTCATTAAAAAAAAAACAACAACAACCGAAATGTCATTTTACAGATAAAATGTTTGTATATTGGTAAAGAAAGTAATATATTACACAGTAGACCACTTCTCAGACAAAAAAAAAATGAAATTGTATGAAGTGTAGACTACTGAGACTACTGATGCATTTTTAAGGCAAAGGATTGTCACACCAAATATTCACTTTGGATAGTTTACTACTGTTTATAGTACATATGCAGTTAGGTCCGAAAGTATTTGGACAATGATAGAGTTTGTGTGATTTTGCCTTTATACACCACCACAATGGATTTGAAATAAAACAATCAAGATGTGATGGAAGTGTA
>CM074927.1:1552932-1565432 GCA_037576815.1 Pangasius larnaudii
GCACTTTGCTGAAAATGGCTGTAATTCCTAAATGGTAAATGCCATATTTTTGTGGAACGTCTTAAAATAAAGCTGAAGTCTACACTTCGATCACATCTTGATTGTTTTATTTCAAATCCATTGTCAAATCCATATAAAGGCAATACACACACACACATTTGTGAATAACTGGGAACTATAATTTGATAACAGTTTTTGTGTGTGTGTGTGTGTGTGTGTGTGTGTGTGTGTGTGTGTGATAAAATGGTATATGCATGCTAAAAGGAAGCTACAACTCAGGATGACACCAAACCCAGACACTGAAATCAATATGTAGAAACTGCTTTCTGTCAAACTCAATGAGAGGATAAAGAGTTTAGGGTTGGTAGTAGTGTAGCAGAGAAAACAATAAATGATGATAACAATAAAGATGTTAGCAACCTTTACAAACGTTCAACTCCACCACCAATATGAATATAGACTATAAAATAAATGAACAAAAATCAATTAAGAAAATTAGCCACAGCTACGGACAACAAGCCAAAAATGTACAGCATCGATTAAAACAGTGGGGGAAAAAAACTATGGGAAGGTATTAAACGGAGCAGTGCAGGAAGAAGAGAACACGTGTATGGGATCCTGTTTCATGGTCGTATCAGGGCTTTGCGTTTGCTGAGCCACTCTCAGGCCGTAACGCACAGAGTGTATGTCAATTAAAGGCTGGGATGGTGCACTAATGGAGGAGGGGGAAGGGAAGGGAAGAGAGTGAAGAGGTCACTCACCAAACACATCTTCTTCCGTCTCGGCCAGTGGGGTGGAGGACATGGCGACGTTATCTGCAGGCCAAAAAAAAAATCCGAAGGCATTTTACACAGGACAAAATACAGTGCATGCAAATCCAGTTTACTCTCAATTTCCTGATTTATTTCTACAGCAGGTGCTTTTTTTGAATTTGTTATATTTATTTATTATCATGATCCTGATCATATTATGTATTATACCTGACATTTTAAGTAAATTTACATTTTTGTACATTTCTTTTATTTTTTAAAAATTGTTTTAGAAAAGTACATTTCAATGAAAAGAAGATTTTTAATAAAATATAACAATGAAAAAAAAATGAACATTTTTCAGATCAACATAAAATATTACGTAGTTAAAAATACTTTGATTAGCGTTATCTAAAAATATCATTTTCATAAAATTGTATGATTTAAACTGATCGTAACCAGTAAATATTTTTTTCTCTACTTCTTGCTCCTCTCTGAATAATCTTAATAATATCTAAAAAAAAAATCATTAAATAAATCTAATGTTTATTTGATTTAAATGATTGAATGATTAACAGTTCATTAAATAATGACATACAAAATATTGAGGAGAATTTATTGCATTTTAGCACATTCATAACATACAGTTTATAACAATAAAATGCTATTTTTAAAATGGTTTAAAACAATATATACAACATGTACTTTAAAGCAATTATATATGTATGTAATAATTATAGTATTATTTTGTCATAATTATTTAAATATCACTTGTCCTTCTGTCCACCTTATCTGTTCTCTCAAACACACACACTCTGTTGACCAGTTGGTCAGATCCAGAGAGGTTGGCACACACACACACACACACACACACACACACACTGTGGTCGGGTGAAGAGGCCAGCAGAGTCCTTGTGCCATCTGGTACCTTCCAAATATATAAGAGTAATGAACAGTGGAATTAAACGTCAAATACTGCAGAAATATAAAAAGGAAAACAACTCACAGGCCAAATGCGCATCAAATCCTAAATTCCTGACAGGGTCTCGCAGTACCTTTAATCAACCATTCAATAAATATTAATCTTCAGAAAGATTTCATTCAAAACTTTGTTGTCGTTTTATCTTTGAATGCTTTTTGACAGATATAAGCTTTTATTGCACCTAGTGGTCAAAATTCAGAACTGCAGCAAGCACTAATAGAGACCCACTGGGGCAGGAATCGTGCTGCTCCATGCTCAGGGGACAAAACCTTTATCGACAGGGTTGCCAGGTTAACGGTTTTTACACCAAACTGGGCAAGTTACTAGTGGTAAAATACTTGTTTTATAGCAAATAATCAGGAATAAATCTAAAAAAGGTCTACATAAAAGGTGAAATGTGAGTGCAGCCAGCCAGTGTGTCTATGACATTCAGAACCATTTTAAAGAGAGAAAGAAGAAAAGGGGATAATGTACGTACACCAGAAATACAGTATGTCTGAAATATTTGTTTCCCACGCAAAGTCTGAGAAAAGGAGAAAAATTATGTCTCCCTTTTCCAAAGGCAGATTGTTTCTGGTCTTTATTGTGGTTTTTGAGATCTGGGATGACAATGTTGCTGAAACCTGTAAACCCTGGTTAATGATAGTACTCAACAATAGAACGTCTAGAACCGCTCAAAGTGTTCTCCTAAGCATAGGTCATGTGTGATGGCCTCTCGACTGAGGGTATGTCGTTATTAATGTCGTCCTGCAACACCAAAATCAGTGGTCACTAGTTGCTACTGACTCAAACTATCTCAATCCCTAATGGTTATCTCATCCTTATCCTCATATTATCTCATACTCATTATCTCTATTAACGATCTAATATATCTCATAGCATCATGTTCTATAGTCATTATATTCAGGCCATGGTATCTCATAATATATTTAATCAAAATAGTGTTTAAGAGGATGTTCATTAAACGTTCTTTAACTGTATTTATTATTATCTTGTTGTATCTTCATCTCCAGCATTTTCAACACAAATCCATTGTACTTCAGTTTATCTCATAGCCTTGTAGCATCATAATTTCAAGACCATTATAACTCATATTATCTCCTGGTCATATATTGTCTTTATAAACACCCACTGTATCACAGACTATCTTAAGGCCTAGTACTATCTAATTTAAAGACCACCATATCTCAGATTATCTCATGGTCTCTTAGTACCTTAAATTAAAGATCATTGTATCTCTGATTATCTCATGCTCTCATAGTATCTTATTTAAAGATCATTGTATTTCTGATTATCTCATGCTCTAATAGTATCTTCATTTAAAGCCCACTGTGTCTCAGATTATCTCATGCTCTCATAGTATGTTCATATAAATTCATTGTATCTCAGATTATTTCTAGCTCTCATAGTATCTTCATATAAGATCATTGTATCTCATATTATCTCATGCTCTCATAGTATCTTCATTTAAAGATCATTGTATCTCGGATTATCTCATCCTCTCATAGTATCTTCATTTAAAGGTCACTGCGTCTCAGATTATCTCATGCTCTCATAGTATCTTCCTTTAAAGTTAATTGTATCTCAGATTATTTCATGCTCTCATAGTATCTCATTTAAAGCTCATTGTATCTCAGATTATCTCATCCTCTCAAAGTATCTTCATTTAAAGATCATTTTATTTCTGATTATCTCATGCTCTCATAGTATCTTCATTTAAAGCTCATGATCTCATGGTCTTATATATATATATATATTTTAATTAAAAGCCCACTGTATCTCAGATTATCTCATGGACTCATAGGATCTTTATTTAAAGATCAAAGTGATTTACAATGAATTAGTCAATATCTTAAGTAAATATATTACAGAATTATCTGAATAATTTCTGTATATTTCTGTAAAACTTTAAAAGTTCATCTTTTTTTCCCTTATGGAATAAAGACAGAGAGCGTTATCAGAACGTTAGTTGGTAATGTTACCAAAAATAGCGTTGCTACATAGGGTTATATTTTATGAAGACGTTAGTGTTAACATTTCAAACATCTCAAAATGTTCCAACAATTCTGAAGAAAGATTTTTAAAGATTATTACGTATGTAGCAGTCGATGACTGCCCCTCCCCCCATAGCCAAGAGCGAGTTCAGTCATCAAGAAGTCTGTGGGGGTTAAAAATTCATGAAATTCAGGATGTACACACACCCCGACACACACACACCCACCCACACACACACACACACACACACATACATTTGGGGACACATTTTTAAAAAATGATATTACACACAGTGTTTCTCTGTCATGGGTCTCACCTCAATTTGTATTACAATAAGCCCCCCATAATGCATCAGTGCACCTCTGATATGAAGCTAATGGCCATAAAACCACACACACACACACACACACACACACACACACACACACATCTATACAGCATCCCTGCTAAGTAGCTGACAGGCTGGGAAAATGCTATAGCAAACAAATCAATATGGAGATGGGCGAAGATAAAACTGACTTCTGCATTGATCAGCAAATCTGTTCCTGCTCTGACTGAGCAAAAAAAAAAAAAAAAAACAATGAACAAGACAAGCGCCAAATAACACAAGTGACACCGCAAGTCCTTGCATACGACATGCATTTATAAACGTGATCATTTTCTATAACAGCAGTATTGATGCGCTCGTTCTAATACGTTATCGTTTCTATAGTAACAGCTCATTCGTGGGGACTTGAGCGGGAGAAAAGAGACGCTGGTAAGGGAATGACTCTTTCTAGCTGCTATAGCGTAAGTGAGAACAGGAACTAACTTGTTTCGTGGACATTAAACATTAAATGTAACTATAAATGGACAAAAAAGTATGACGTGTCATTCTTTAATAAATGAAAAAGTTGTAATTATTGTGAATTTGCTGTGTTGTAAGAGGAATAAACCTTCTGTTATAGGAAAATAATCAACTTCGGTGTGGTAACAGTACCTCCGCTTCAGCCCACCATCCCACTGTTGATTAGTTTCCTACAAGAACACAATTATTGTGTTTTATTCCATAGAGTGTTATCTCTAAAACATATATCTCCAACCTGGAGATAACAAAGCAATAAACAAGAACAAGATTTCACACCAAAGACATAATAAGCCAGCAGTCAAGAATAATATTTAACATTTCTTAATGAATCATAGCAGTATGTAACTACATTTATATGAGCAGCTCGAAAAAGACAATACAACACACAAAAAAACAAAATGAAACACAACAAAAATGAACGTTTCAAACGAAAACCACAAGTGCAATATTTAGTGGCTCTGAAACAATACGACAATCATTTAATTAGAGTTCAAAAGGTACTATTTTGGTACAAAACAAGGTTCTATAATTGTGTTTACCAAATCAAGAGTTCGTGTTGCTTTCTTAGATTGTGTAGATCTTTTTTTTTCCCTCGAACAAATGAAACCCTTTAAAAATCATTTTTTAAAATACCTTTAGAAAGACATAGTTAAGAGCTCTCATGTAGTTGCCTTTTACTGAACTGTAGGAGCAACAAAATCATATATTTTTCATTGAAGCAAATGGAAGAAAGCACGAGAGAGAGAGAGAGAGAGAGAGAGAGAGAGAGAGAGCGAGAATGACCGAAGTGAGGGAACCCACCTCTGGTTAGAAGCGCTGTCCCACAGAGTTGCTCATATGCCTGACATGCTGATTAGATCTCAAACTGATTCATTAATTTACAATCATACACACACACACACGTGTACAGACACACACTCTCGGAGACAAGAGGAGCATCAGGGTTCAGGACAACAGCTCTGTTCACACCCAAAGCCTGTGATGAAATGATGTGGGGGAGAGAGAGAGAGAGAGAGAGAGAGAGAGGATGGAGGAGGGGTAACATAATGTATGTCCATGAATCAGTCCATCCTCTACTTCCACTTAAAGACTAGCTCACTGATGGGAATTTCTGCTCTTTTTTTCCACACTTGGCTCACTTTCCACACTAGAGTCGATTCTTTCGGCTCCCGAATGACTCCTTGCTATTTTTTTTAAATAATCTGTTTAAATAAATGAAAAAAAAAGACCCCCAGCAAGATGGTACGTAATCCTGAATACCGAATGCTGATGACTTTTCCCTGAGTCACAGGATCTTCGTTTCTTTTTCAGACATATCTGTGATCTCAGTGATTTTGACCATGGTGTGGTTCACGTGTACGAGTCTGGAAGTCGTGATTACTGATCAGTTAACGTGTAAATATAGGCATCGTGTTCATTCATTTTATTAGCGCTCACCTTGCAATTACGATATTTTCGACAGGTAGCAATGGGGGTTGGTGCCAGACAGGCTGATGTGAGTATTTCAGAAACTGTTGATCTCCTGGGATTTTTAGAATGGTGCGAAAAACAAAAAACATCCAGTAAGCGGCCGTTCTGTGGGCAGACGATGAGAGAGGTCAGAGGAGAACGACCAGACCGCCTTGGACCGCTCTTTACAGCCGTGGTGAGCAGAAAAGCATCTCAGAATGCGCAACATGTCAAAGAAGACCACACTGAGCACACACACAATGATATAGCAATGCAGTAAAAACTTTTACTGTCTGTCCATATGTAGCATAATGATTTAACATAGAATTAAATCGCTTCTGTAACAACTATGCAACGTTGAATCATGTTTTGCTAATCAGAATGTAGAGTATGATTTTTTTTTTAAATAATTAATGTGATAAATAGACTGTAGACAAACACAAATGACTTTAAAGGTGCATTAGGTACTGTTAGTATTTTTCATTTTTTCATTTTTTTTTTAAAAATTAGGTCACTAAAGGCTAGGTGGATTTGACATTTGAAATGAATGATTCCCGCCCATTTGCACGAAGCTCCGCCCCCACGATCTAAGGCAGCCCCTATAGTGTCTATTAAAAAAACACACAAACAAACGGGTTTTCTCAGCGACTTAATATACTTTCGCTAAGGCCAGGGCTTTAATTAATTGTTTTTTTATCTTGTTCTATATATCCTCCATGGTTATTTGTACAAGTAAGGGGGAAAAAAATGCTATTGCACCTTTAAGACAGATTATACGCAAAGAGTCGTTTGGGAGACGAAAGAGTCGACTCTTCTTGATGAGCCGAGCCGATTGCTTTGAATCATTGGAAATATTCGGAATTCCCAGCACGATATGTATATATAAGGCGATCACTGTGAAAATATTGTGGGAAAAGTACTAATATTGTGATAAAACTGTTTTGTAAAAAAAAAAAGCCGGTAAAAATCGATAAAATGGTCGTTCTTAATTAAAAAAAAAAAAAAAAACGGTCATGCTGCGTGGCCCCGCCTTCTCTCCACTCTGATTGGTTAATTCGTCCTGGCGGGAGGAAGCGCTGTGTTTGGTTTGAAATTTTAAAAGAGCTTGAGCTCGCGCTGGAGCAGTTAACCGGCGTTCAGTTTGAGGAAGGGCCATTAAACAGCAGCAAAACTAGTTCAGATAGGTCCGAAACCTGTTTTTGGTTTGTTTTTAGGTGTAATTTAGCAGAAGGAAGTTTGTAGGTTCTGGACTGGCAGGTTAGCGTTTAAATTGTTTAATAATTGAGGAATAATTCGACGTTAAAAGGCAGCTCCGACCCCCCTGAGGTGAATACAATGGCTGCGACGGAAGGACCTCTGAAGGTAAAAACCGTTAGTTACAGTTTCTATAGCAAGGTCATGCTAGTTTTATTGAATTAGAGGCTTTTTTTGGAGTTAAAAAGCAAATTTATTTAAATTCTAGTCTACCTCACACGAGTGGTGTGTGTGTGTGTGTGTGTGTGTGTGTGTGTGTGTGTGTGTGTGTGTGTGTGTGTGTGTGTATTGACTAGCAGAAATCTCTGTGTAACTGAATGAAATCCACTTAGCATCATCAATATAAACCATTTTAAATGAAATAAACTTGGCATAACTTTGCTAGTTTCTATGGTAAGTTCAGTAATCAACTCCACCATGAGGTAAACATGTGTCTTGCTAGATGAACTGTTAACTTAATAAGCCAAATAACTGTTTTTAAGGATTATGGTCATGATTAAGTCACTAAAATCTGAACTAAAACTTTGGGTCATTTAGATGAAAACTAATGTTGGGACTTGAATGTAAATGCCATTTTAAGTCCTAAATATTATAGACTAGTGCTGCAGGTGTGGGTCAGGGCTGAACTGAGGCATCATTTGTTAACCATTATCGCAAAATCGTTGCCGCCGTACACCACCGTTACTGATGTGTGTCTTATCTCGATCTTCTCCTCAGGCTTTGTTTGAGAACAAGGCCCTGAGCAAGACGAAGAAGGATGAGAAGCGTCTCTCCGTGGAGCGCATCTACCAGAAGAAGACGCAGCTGGAGCACATCCTGCTCCGGCCGGACACCTACATCGGGTCTGTGGAGCCCGTCACGCAGGTGCGTAGCCTCTCTCTCTCTCTCTCTCTCTCTCTCTCTCTCTCTCTCTCTCTCTCTCTCTCTCATACACACCTGCCTCCAGGAGGATCTCCATACATGACCAGGGCAATCAATTACACTCAGTAACTATTCATTAGATTGTGTATACACATGAATACACGTTTCTCCTGTTTTCTTGTCGTTTTCCAGCAAATGTGGGTGTTCGACGAAGTGGTGGGGATGAACTGCAGGGACGTCACCTTTGTCCCCGGCCTCTACAAGATCTTCGACGAGATCCTGGGTGCGTTCTGTGTGAACCTCCATTACCGTATTCTCCGGATTCCTCGGCAACCGAGTTCTTTGCCGACGTCCTAAGTGATATAATATGATTAATACTGTATATTAATATATATATAAAACCCTAGGGGTTAGTGATATTTTACCAGATGGGTTTGGGAGAATACCGTAATTCCTGGAGTAGCACATCTACTGTAAAGGCACTCTGGCCCATTATCTTTGTGCTCATTAAAATAATAATAACTTCCTGTAAGTAACATTGTGTTTCACACACACACACACACAAAATCAGAGCATGTTGTGCTCCAGAAAGTACAGAAATTAGAAAATGGCTTGTTTGATATTGCGATAGTTATTCAACCTTTTCTTTTTTACAGTCAACGCTGCAGATAACAAGCAGAGGGACGGCAGCATGAACTGCATCAAGATCACTGTTGACCCGTGAGTGCCGTAATCCTCATCTTCACACGTGTACGGGTTAATAAATAAAATAACAGAACGGCGATAGGCGCGTTTCCAGCAAAAAAAATAAATACAAACACGGCTATTTGTGCGATTATGTATTTCCGAACTGTTTCTCTCCCACACCAGCGAGAACAACACCATCAGCATCTGGAACAACGGGAAGGGCATTCCAGTGGTGGAGCACAAAGTGGAGAAGGTGTACGTGCCGGCGCTCATCTTCGGCCAGCTCCTCACCTCCAGCAACTACGACGACGACCAGAAGAAGGTCACGGGTACGACACCGATACTATCTGATAACGGTCACTCTCCGGAGCTGTGAGACGTGCTCAATACCTATGGATGACTCTCGTGCGTGTGTGTGTGTGTGTGTGTGTGTGTGTGTGTGTGTGTCACTAGGTGGCCGTAATGGATACGGCGCCAAGCTGTGCAACATCTTCAGCACCAAATTCACCGTGGAGACGGCATGCAGGGAGTCCAAGCAGTGCTTCAAACAGGTCCGAAGCTCTGGGGTTTATTTAAATACAACTACAAATGAATTTTAAAAAAGTGTGATTTTGAAGAATAGATGCAATTCGACAAATTGCTGAGGTGTAAGAGGAATAAAACACCTCGGGTTTGCACTGGTCCACATCACACCATCCTGTCTTGGTGTTTTTTGTTAATAAACACAGAACTGTTGGCCTTAAAGGTGCGGTTTGAGATGATCTTGCTCTGTAAACACATTTGAATAAAGTCAAACACCGTATGAAGCCCTGGAGTTCTGCTGTTTATGCGGTAAATGGTTTGAAATGTTGTGATCTGCAGACGTGGTACGACAACATGGGCCGTGCAGGCGAGGCCAAAATCAAGCCGTTCAGCGGCGACGACTACACCTGCATCTCCTTCCAGCCGGATCTGTCCAAGTTCAAGATGGAGACTCTGGACCGCGACACGGTGGCGCTGCTGACGAGGCGTGCGTACGACATCGCCGGCTCCACCAAAGGCGTCAAGGTGTACCTCAACGGCACCAAGCTGCCTGTAAGTGCTCCTCCTCCTCCTCTCATGCTCATGCTCCTCCCCTGTTCTTCCTGCTCATGCTCCTCTCCTGTACTTCCTCTCATGTTCATGCTCCTCCCCTGTTCTTCCTGCTCATGCTCCTCTCATGCTCCTCCCCTGTTCTTCCTGCTCATGCTCCTGCTCCTCCTCTCCTGCTTGCTGTTGTGCGTTCTGAAATGACTTTGACCAGTTTCCCGAGACTTGACATTAATCTTCCGTTATAATCGTGTGTTTCAGGTGAGCGGGTTCCGCAGCTATGTGGACCTGTACGTGAAGGACAGAACGGACGAGACGGGTTCTCCTCTCACCGTAGTGCACGAGGTGGTGAACCCGCGCTGGGAGGTCTGTCTCACCATGAGCGAGAAGGGCTTCCAGCAGGTCAGCTTCGTCAACAGCATCGCCACCACCAAGGTACACGCACCTTCTGCAGCATACGGCTTCCACGGAAAGGGTTATTAATGTTAGCTTTTAATATCAGCCAACTAACTAGCCTAGCTTGCTGTCGAGGTTAGACTTGTTAAAACTGTGTGTGTGTTTTAAAGGGTGGCAGACACACAGACTACGTGGCCGACCAAATCGTGTCCAAGATGATCGAGGTGGTGAAGAAGAAGAACAAAGGCGGCGTGGCAGTCAAGCCCTTCCAGGTAACGCAAGACACACGGCATTCAAATCGACTGCCATTTTAACTCACGCCAAGTGACGCGTTTCAGAAACACTGAGCTTTACCTGTGTGTGTGTGTGTGTGTGTGTGTGTTTCAGGTGAAGAACCACATGTGGCTGTTTGTGAACTGCCTGATTGAGAATCCCAGCTTTGACTCGCAGACCAAAGAGAACATGACGCTCCAGCAGAAGAGCTTCGGCTCCACCTGTACACTCGGTGACAAGTTCATCAAACAGGTCTCTCTCTCTCTCACACTCACACACTCTCTCTCACACACACACACACACACACACACACACACACTATTTTGAATTAGAGCCCACCCTGGTTTTAATGCTTATAGGACGGATGAGTCATTGTCGTTTCCTGTGTGAAAATAACTCGGAATAATTAAACTACAAACAGAATCCTTATAAGAATCTGAACCCAGAGCATTTAATGAGAGCAATAAAACAAAAGCAAGGCTGTAATTTCTGACATCACTAGACCCAAATTTCTGTAAGAATAAACGTGTGTGTTTTAATAAGCACTGTTTTGTTTCTCGTGTTTTCTCCACTGTCAGGCGAACAGCTGCGGCATCGTGGAGAGCGTGATGAACTGGGTGAAGTTTAAAGCTCAGACTCAGCTCAACAAGAAGTGCTCGGCTGTCAAACACACCAAGATCAAGGGCGTGCCCAAACTGGACGACGCCAACGACGCAGGTACGGGCGCCATCTCGGAGCAGGGTTTATTAGAGCTGGGCGATGAGACGATGTAATATCAGAATCGTGATAAAATCCGCCACAGTACTTTTCTGAGCAAGCATGACCTGCTGCATTGGAAATGATACGCTGGACAATAAACTCACTACCTTTTAATGCACTTAACTAGCAAACTAGCTTACATTAAACTCCTGGACACAGGACTGGAAGATTTTACTTCCCCTGGGAGATAACTAGTGCATTTATGTTCTTTTATTCATCCCTGTGTAGAAGTAAAATGATAACTGCTGCTAATGTGTGTGTCAAAGTTTGACTCGTTGTGTGTGTGTGTGTGTGTGTGTGTGTGTGTGTGTGTGTGTGTGTGTGTGTGTAGGTGGTAAGAACTCAGCTGGCTGCACTCTGATCCTCACCGAGGGAGATTCGGCCAAGACCCTGGCCGTATCCGGACTCGGTGTGGTGGGCCGTGATCGCTACGGCGTTTTCCCCTTGCGTGGAAAAATGCTCAACGTGCGGGAGGCCTCGCACAAACAGGTGCGAACACGCGCACACACGCACAACTACAACTACACACATGAAATAAACTTTCCTTGTAAGTGAATGTGATTGTGTTTGTGCGTTCAGTTGCACGATCATTGTGTGTGTGTGTGTTGCAGATCATGGAGAACGCAGAGATCAATAACATCATCAAGATCCTGGGTCTGCAGTACCGGAAGAACTACAGCGACCCCGAGTCGCTCAAGACGCTGCGCTACGGCAGGCTCATGATCATGACGGATCAGGTCGGCCACCGGCGCTAATTCACCTGTGGGTTGAGCGTAAGGTTCTGATTTCTGTATTAACGTGTGCTGTTCCTCCTGCTTCAGGATCAGGACGGCTCCCACATCAAAGGGCTTCTCATCAACTTCATCCACCACAACTGGCCCTCGCTGCTTCGCCACAACTTCCTCGAAGAGTTCATCACTCCCATCATCAAGGTGTGTGTGTGTGTGTGTGTGTGTGTGTGTGTGTGTGTGTGTGTGTGTGTGTGTGATTCTAATGTTCACATGCTTTAGGAATCTGTCTAAATAGTACGCAGTTAAACAGTACTAATCGTGCTGAAAAGCATGTTCAGGGTGAGCAGGTTGTGAGTAAGGGGTCCTGGTATGAGCACCAGACAGTCTTTATGATTACAGCAGCAGTTCCTGAGTACAAATTTAAGTTTGCGTGCCAGTCAGTCACAGAA
>CM074927.1:1570432-1583005 GCA_037576815.1 Pangasius larnaudii
TAACGGTAATTTAACACACTCACAGCCCAGAGTGACGCGCCCTGATTGGTCAGAAGGTGTTGATCGATTTCCTATAACAGCAGCTCTGGCAGTAGCGCAAACATGTGTAATCGTTGATATGGTGACGTTTATTTAACATTTACGGAAGGAGTCTCCAGTGTAAGAGGTAAAGCTGTAACTTTTCGGACAGTCTTCAGAAGTTTACACTTCACAGCTTCTCAGTAACATGAGAAACCGCACGTCTGTTTTTAACTTCGAGAGAGAAAGAGTCTGAGTGAGCGAGTGTTTATAGCTGCTATAACGTAAGTGAGAACAGGAACTTGTTTCACATGCTGTTATAAGGAAAATAACGATTTTTTTTTTTTTTTTTTTAAACCGTAGTAGTAACTCTACTTCATCGCACAATTGCCTCTCTCTGTAGTAGAGCGCGGTTACTCCAGTACCCGAGTGTGTTTGATTGATGTTTCTGGCTTATTATATAGATGTGAATGTGTGTGTTTCAGCCGCTGTTAAGTACTGCCTGTCTGACAGTGAGGATGAATCTGGGAACTGGGAGAGTCTGGGTAAACAGAAAGCTCCAGCAGTCGCTGAAGATGACGACGACGACGACGACGACAACGACGACATTTTTGTCCCAGAACCCAGCGCTATGTCCGAGAGTGAGCAGGACTCGCCTGCCCCGCCTCCACCGTGAGTCTTCTAAGCCTCGTCTGGACCACGTCCAGCCACCTTAAACCTGCAACATATCCGTAACGCTTTTCTCCGTAAACTCTCTTACAGGAAAAAAACTGCGAAAAAAGCAAAGGAAGACAAAGAGGCAGTGAAGAGCGCGCTCACCTGTAAGAACTGAGACGAACATTACATATTTGTCCCAATACTTGCTGTTTTTTTATTTCTATCACTAACGTCTACACGCATATGCGTACAGCTGACAGCACTGCTTCTAAACCGCCACCCAAGCCCAAAGAGAAAGCGGTGAAGAAGGCAGCCGACGGCGCCGCAAAGAAACCCGCAGCGAAGAAGACGACCGCTGCCTCCAAAAAGAAAGGAGCAGCAACAGGTAGAGTGAAAGTGCCGTCACGGGAGACTCCTTCCATAACTGTTTAACAAAAATCGTACAGAAAACTTCACCATATCAACAATTATACTTTACGCTGTGGAAATAGCCATCGTTTTATTTCCTGACTGATTAGATGATGTAGTGTTAATAAACGTGGCTTCATTAACACGCCGGGTTGTTTGCGTAGACGTCAAGCAGCCATCGATCCTCGACGCGCTGTCCAAACCCGCGGCCGCTAAAAAGAGCACGGCCACGAAAAAGCAGACGTCCAGCGAATCCGAGAACTCGGCCCCTGCGCCGGCAGCCAGAAAAGCAGCGGTGCATAAGAGGAAAGTGGCGCTGAGCAGCGACGATTCGGACAGCGACTCGGACGGAGGAAACCTCATGGCCCGCCTCAAGGGCAAAGCCACAGCTGCAGGAAAGGTACGTTTCAGTCACGCCAAGTCGAGTTGAAAATGTTACGAAACTTTTTTTTACCTTGTGAAATAATTTTCCTCCTTTTCTCAAATAATTGTTTTTTTTTTTTTTTTTGTAGATATTAAATAAAAAGTAGCTTTTTAAAAAAAAAAATGCAGCCATTTCTCTGGCAGTTAGCTAACGTATCGTGATGCGTATCGTAGAAACCACGGAATCGTAGAAATATCATGCTGTGTGATGTCACATCCTCATAACTGATCATTCAGAACCTCCAAGGTGCCAGTTTTGTGATGTGATTCATGAAGAACTATCGTGATACGACATTTTTGCCGTCTTACTGACCCTCGGTTTGTGATTGAGGTTCGGATTAATTCTGAATTCTGTTCCAGTCAAATCGGCTAATAATTCAGAAATAAACCTAAATTTAAAAAAAAAAAAAAAACAACGTAACATTACGTATACATATACTATAAGAACAAAATATAATCCTGGGTTGTCACGAACCTCAGGACTATGAACTTTGAGAAGCGCTGACCCAAAAATCGATGTATTTGCTGTGTTTAGAAAAGTAAGTGGGACGATGACGACAGCTTTTCTTTGGACTTGACGTCCTCCGGCGTGGCACCGAGAAGCAAAACGGCACGCAGCGCGAAACCAGTCACCTACATGCTGGACTCGGACTCGGACGATGACTTTTAGAGCGTTTACCTTCACCTCATGGTACTAAAATGAACCGAACGTTGTAAATATATGTATATTTTTTAAAAAACTTTCAGTTTTATTTGCTTTTATAGCCATTCAGTATCACATTTTGAAACGTCTGAAAAAGTCTAATATTTTTATGTGGAAGATTTCTGAAGTGTTTGAGAAACGATTTGTCCATGTTGTCTTGTAAATATTTTCTATTACCTTTTTCTACTATATTTTTCAAAAATAAACTTTGCCTATGACCTTTGCTTCAGGTTCTTGACCTCCGATAGCAGGAAATGGTTTCAATAACTTTTTTTTTTTTTTTTGGTACCGTTCTTCAAAACCTTTGGGGTAGGTATTGGGATTTTATTTAGAGATGTTGCTTCTGTTTTCTAGTAATCATGCACAAATGTGCAGAAAAGTAGAGTTCTCTTTACACCAAGAGTGATCAGTTGCTCAGTATTAACGTTACAGTCTACTTTTATTCGAACGTGTGTTTTCAGTCAGTGTTGCTAAAGTGACCGCAGTGAATTATGAAGGCGAAGAGACGAAACTCCTGAGTTGCTGTTTCAGTAAAAGAGTGACAGGGTGGTGTGATGAAGCAGAGTTAATAATACCACTCCAAAGGTGATTATTTTCTTATAACGGCTTGTCCCCAAGTGCTTTATTCCTCTTATACCACAGCAGTTTTCTAACATTACAATTTTTTTGTTATTTATTAAACAACACATCATTCTTTACAGTTTTATTTAATGTGGAACATCCACGACTTGACTTTCTTGTTTCAGAAAACTTAGAAAATTGGCTATTAGAAAGTGGTGAAACTGGAGACTCCTTACATAAATGTTTATTAAACATCTTACAGAAAACATCACCAGATCAACAATTACATGTTTGTTAGTCTGTTTATGTGGCGCGTTTAATAAAACAATAATATAAACCTGTGGATTGCAGCTGCGCTACTGTCAGAGCTGTTGGTATAATAAAGATTAAGCAACACCTGACCAATCAGAATTCTAGTCGATGTACTGAAGGGTTGAAAATATTATACACAATTTATAGTATGGTTACATTCAGGTAAAATTAGTTTTTGCCACACGTGACTTTATTTAAATACTTAAATGCTTTAAAAACTTAAAATATACGGATGTGTAAATGCAGCAAATAAAGACTTATGCACCACTTAAACAACATTTGAAAATTTTGGTCCTCACACTATCAGTTCGGCACTTTTCTGGTAGTGGTTTTCTCCAAGGTTCTTGCGTCTGATACCGGATTTCTTTGAGCCAGTGTTGGTTCTTGACCTACCAGTCCTTCCAGGGAACTGCAGCACTTCCCTGGTTCTCCCTGGGTTCACTGCACTTCCTTGGTGGTTCTCAAGCTGGGTCAAATACCTCTTACCAGCCTCTTCCTGAATTTCAATATCCTCCCTAACCAAGGACTTTAACCCATGACTGCTCTTCATGAACCACTTCAAGATGATGTGAATGAATTCAGCAAGGCTGGAGATGGCAGAGAGAACTCCAATGACAAAGTAGAAGAGCAAGAAGACGGTCTTCTCCATAGGTCTGGAGGTGAAACAGTCCACCGTGTGGGGACAAGGGAAGCGACTGCAGGAGAACTGAGCCTCGACACGGAAGCCGTACAGCTTCCACTGTCCGAACAGGAACCCCACCTCAGACACCATCCGGAAGGCCACATTGATTAGGTAGAGACGCTTGAGGTGGAGGTCCTGCTTTGCTTCAAGAATGCTGATGGTGGAGCCTTGTGGGTGGACCTGGTGCTTCTTGTGGTGGTGCATGGCATACATGAGGAACACTAGAGCAGGGGTGGAGATGAGCACAATGTGGAAGACCCAGAAGCGATACTGGGAGATAGGGAAGGCGTGGTCATAGCAAACTTGCTTGCATCCTGGCTGCAAGGTGTTGCAGGAAAACTCCTCTTGCTCATCATCAAACATGTCGCTGGCCACTGTACCGAGAATCAGCATCCTGAAGACCAGCATGAGGAGCAGCCAGAGACGACCCAGCATGGGTGAGTGTGCCTGCAGGGAGCCAAACAGTTCGCTGAGAAAACCCCAGTCAGTCATGGTTGAGGGTGGAAACGGAAGGATTTTCAGGACTTCACAAAGATTTGAGTCTGTGGTGTAGTAGACCAGTTTGTTCTGATCAAGAACATCCAAGATCTGGTCAAGGTCTGGCAAACTGCCGCAAATCAAATGGTGAAAGAGACGAAGTGATGCAACCGGAGAGAAGCTCCATGCAGTCCTGTTAAGCCTTCCAGAGGAAAGCAGTTACTTGACAGGGTTGATGTTCCAAAAATCAAACTTCAAACTCAAAATTTCCACCAAAGAGGGAAAAAGTGCTATGTCCTTGAAGATGTTTTTCAGTGGTTTCATCGTCAGAAGAACATACAGATCCGTGGTTTACAGTAGTAGGACTGGATATGGCAGCCTGGTTGTGGTTGTTTTCCAGACGAACTGCAGTTAAATAAACTTGAAGAGGAAGATGGATTTGATGTTTGGCGTGACGCCTAAGAGAAGTGGCATGGAAATAATGGTCATGTCCTTATCAGCATTTTCAAAGGGTTCAAACAAAGCTTGTGTTTTTACAGCTTAATGAGAGCCTCCAACTGGGTGGGTAATGGCAGGAAGTAGCAGCTTTTGGTGTAGAATAGCAAAATACAGTATCTGCTAAAAGGGGCAAGTTTGCCACATTCTGAGATTTAAGATATTCAAGAGTAAACATTTTAGTGAGTGCAAATATCTTGGATGTAGGCAAATCCACCTAAAGGTTATTTCAAAACAAATAGGATTATGTCTCTTATTAGGTATTTAAATCCATTTTTTCAACCCTCGTCACAGCCTCGTCTGGTCTTTATCTACTTCTACATTATCTTTCGCTGATTGGATAATTGCATGAAATGAGCAGGTGACCAGGTGCTCCTGTTAAAGTGAATGGTGAGTATATAATGTATTGTCTCCTCAAAGCTCCGTCATGTTACACGAGATGCTACTGAGGAAGATGCAGGGAGTGGTTTTAGAAATCAAAATTTTTGATTTTTTGAGTTTTAAGTATATTTATGTACTTTACCTTACATATGTTACCTTCTGTACATTAACCAGGTATAATTGCTTCTCTCTCGCCTACTTTCAGTGAAATACTACATTTGTGTTCTATGCTGATTGACATTTAACAAATTTACCATGCTTAAAAAAAATGGTTTCACAATATCATGCAGTGCCACAGATAAGCTGTAGTATGCAAATATATCCACAAGGTGGCAGAATTGCCCCAGCTTTGACTGAAATGGCCATTTAAACGGCAGGTCCACATCCTGAGACAGGATGTAACAAACTCTAATCAATATAGTAATACTAAATACTTAACATGAAAGGGGCTTGCTCCTGAAAACATCAATCTTTCTTGGTTTAAAAAAACAACAAAAAAAAACAGCAAGACCAAAAGCGTGTCCTGGAACAATGGACCAGACTTCCAAAAGGTCATTCTTCTGAGCTAAAAAATAAGTTGGACAGCTCTATCTATCTCTTTGTACACAGAGATGGTGTACATGGTTTGCAGCACTGGTCAAATATGCTAAAATATAAACCTGATTTGCAGCTGCACTACTGTCCGAGCTGCTCTTATAGAAAATTAATCAACACCTCCTGATTGGTCAGAATCCATAATTCAACTCAATAATGTTACAAAAGTGGTCTTGTTTCTGCTAGTGCTTTACTGTAAAGCTGAATTTAGGTTGCCACCATTTTTGATGTGTGCTAATTCACTGCTTAAGATGGATGGAAAGAAGAAAGTGGGGCTGGGACTTGCGCACACACACACTGATACTCATATACACACACTTGTCTCCCTTAGGGCAGCCGGAGTGCATATGCACACTGAGGCCTTGTTCTTCTTTGATCTGCATGGAAGGGAATTATAGATGCCTTTTATGTAACTGTTCTTCCGCCCGATGAGGGAGGGGGAAAAAAAAAAAAAAGATTATCAGCTCAAGTTTTTCTCTCTTTTGCTCCTTTCCCCTCTTCATGGTCTCTTAAAACTGTGCGGGCTTGTAGCAATGTCTGGTGGAGAATTTAGGTCATCCTATCATCGAGTGATTCCCTTCATGGAAGAGAGAAGGAGTGCTTTCACTCTTGCTCTTTTTCCCCCCATAGTGGTTTTCCTGGTTTGTTCTCTCTTGGGTCTTCATGCAGGCTTTCTCTAGATTCTCTCTTTCTTGCGTCCTGCCTGCGAGACATAGCGGAAAATTCAGCAAAGAACCATTTTCAGACACGAAGCTCGCTGGTTTGAGCATCCTTACCTCACTGCATGTATTCGTCTGTTTGTGTATGCAGACTCCTGTCCTTTGCACTGCAATGCATCTTCTAATGTGACCTGACAGACTGAAATGCCAGTATACCATTAGTGTTGTATGTGTGTGCACACACACACCAGCCTGGTAATGAATGAACTCCGTTTTCAGTTCTACTTGGATAAAGAACAGCCACTCGTATGTTTGGTTGTTAGCATATGAGCGCAAGAGGATGACTACATCCAGAATGACTTTGCTCCAGGATAGACAGGTTGTGGGGTTTGGGCTTGTTGCGCTACAGATACTGAGCTTCAGACCAGATGGCGTACAGTCAATCTTTATTCTGTGCCAAGAGAAAGAACAATGCAGGAATAGAAAAGGTTGCCGTCAAATGGGTAATGCATGAATGCAAGAACATGAGACAACAACTATGTGGATCCATATCCCAACCACAGAAAAAGCATTGCCCATATCCCAAAAATATCCCAAATTTAGGAGATCCTTCACCTGAAATGCCCCTCTCAGTGGATCCATCACTTATACCTCCCCAATCAAAGGAGAACCATAAGCCACTGACAAGAAAACCACCAGTCACAGAAGAACCATCGCACATACACCAGTCGGGAGTACGTCGTCTAAAATATCCCAGCCTCCGGAGAATCATCTTCTAAAATACGCGATGTAAGGTAACCCGACAACAGGAGAATCATCTTAAATACTGCAACCACAGGAGAATAGTTAATTTTTTTTAAAATACCTTGACCACAGGGGAATCAACCTCCAAGATACCCCGAGTGCAGAAGTCATCCTTTAAAATACCCTTACCTTAGGAGAATTGTGCTCTAAATCATCTCAACCTCAGGAGAATTGTCTTGTAAAATACTCTCACCAAAAGTTCAATAAAATACCCGAGTCACAGAAGAATCATCCTCTAAAATACCCCAACTGCAGGAAAAATCGTACTTAAATACATTGTATGGCTGAAAGTACGTACATCTGACCATTCAGTCACAAGGGCACAAGTTTGGACATGGATGTCCAACAAGAAGGCCTGGCACGGAGTTGGTGTTCCGATTCTTCCCAAAGGTTTTCAATGAAGTTGAGGTCAGAGCTTTGCAGGCTACTCGCGTTCTTCCACACCAACCTCGGCAAACCATGTCTTTATGGACCTCACTTCGTGCATATGCATTGTAATGCTGTAAAAGTTTTGGCCTAGATCCCTTGATTCCAGTGAAAGGAAGTCTTTATACTAAAGCATACAAAGACATTCTAGACAATTTTGCTGCAACAGTTTGGGGAAGACCCCTGAATTGTCCTCTAAAATATCCTGACCGCAGAAGAATCATCCTGTCTGTGGGTATATTTTGTGTCAAAGCCGTTCCAGGCTGACTTTTTAGGTGCATGAACAGGTGAGTCTGTGACGAGTGGCGGAGTGACGGCTGGTTCTCCGGGGGAGGCAGGAGAGCACAGCTTGACAGCAGAGTCTGAAGGCCCCCCCCCCTCCCTGGATAACCTTTACAGCGGGACCTGCCTGTCAGGCAGGAGTTCTTCGTCATCTGTTGCCCTTTTTCCCCAGAGTGCTGCCAAATCTGATGTGACATGAGAGGAAGGGAGGAGGTGAAAGAAGGCCAAGGTGTTGTTCTGCACCATCCTGAGGCGATGCTTTTATACACCCACTCATGTACACATTCACGTGTGAACATCACAAGCTGCTGTAGGATATGGATCTCTGATTAGCAGGCGATCCGGATATTGTCCAAATAGCCCATCAAACCTGGCAGGAGATGTCTGGATCAGATCAGACTTGGGTAAAAAGCCAAGAAATTGGTTAGGTCCACAATCTGTCATCTAAAGAGATCAAGCAAAGAGGAGAATTGTTTGGGGAAGGTTTTGGAAACAGAGTGAGACAGTTTGGACATTTCACCCTCTTCTGTCTGGGCTTCTGATACTCTATCACAAACGCTCATTTCCTGCTGGCTCTTGTTGTTTCTACACTAAATGTGAGCATTTAACGGAGAGCGAGGAAGGAAACTGGGCCAGGCTTCTGTCGTCAGAGTGTTTCACTGAAATGTCAGCTTTTCCCAAAACTTCTCGTACTACATTTTCCCCTTCTCAACTTACATTCGTCTATGGAGCAAGCTGTCTAGGAACAGATCTTTTTTTTTTTCCCCCCTCTTTCTCCTCCCCTGCTGTCTCGTTCTCATTGGTCCTTTTCTTACTTTTGTGCCAAAGGTCAGATTCTGCAGATTTCTAACAGCAGCTGCTGCGCTTGGTTTCTGGTTCTATGACGATATTGGAGTTTGTGTGTTTAGAATGTGGTGGTTGACCACTTCCTCTTTTAGACCTGCACTTTTCTCGCACTTCCCCACCACCACACGAACTTGCTGCTGATACCACATGTAGATGAGCTCCCTCATGTTATATGAATAACTTAAGGGCACAAGTAACTGATGAGTAGATGATGTAGTAGATAGATGAATGTGAAAGATGATGCTGTTCTTTTTGACTAGTCAACAAACTCCAGACTGTAAGGAGCTTGGAAGCTAAAAAAAAAAAAAAAAAATTGAGTATGAATTTTGTGTATTTGAATTATATATGCATCACATTTTTAAAAATTCTTCTTTTTCCTGCTGTGTATTTAAGAAATGTACATTTTTATGAATGTACTGTGATCTGGTAATTGCTAAGTTTGACCTCTGAAAGCATTTACTTTTCCCTGGGAATCTCACATGCTTTACCTTTCAGCCCGGGTTACTGAGAAGTTTCAGTTCTTCTCCCAGTGTGCGTATGGGTTTCCTCCGGGTTCTCCGGTTTCCTCCTAGCTCCCAAAAACATACCCGTAGGAGAATAAGCTATGCTAAATTCCTTCTAGACGTGTGTGTATGGCGCTCTGCAATGCACCGGCATCCCGGTGTAAGACTAAGTAGCAAGTACCACTCAGTACCAGTCTACACTCGGAGGAAAGTGCTGTCTGCCCCCTTCCACATACAAGAGCTCACAGATGCCCACCATTGGCTAGTGTTGCTGTGATTGGCAGTGGAGAGAGTATCCCCCTCCCACCCAGAGAGCAAGGCCAACTTTGGTCACAAATGGCTGTAGCTTCGCTGGGATCCAAACTCACGATCTCCTGACATTCCATGTTAGGAATTAGGGTTATAGGAGGACTTGGATCAGATCCAGCTTCACCCCATGGACTTTAAATTTAATTCTTTTGTGCTCCTAAATATGGGGAACGTGGAGTTGTAGCTTTAATGCACAAGAAGAGAACACTTTCACCTCCAAGCAAATTGAATATTAGCAGAGAAGCCTTGAGGTATAGCACATCCATTACTGTCACCTTTCCTCCACTGACCACCTGCTGAGAGCTAACTGCTGTACGTTTCTCATTTTTCTCTCTCTCTCTCTACCGTTTAGCTTACTACACCCTGTGATCGCTCCCTCCCCCCGGTCTTGATGTAGAAGATACACACTTCTGAGTCATGAAGGGAAGTCAACAAGAACATATTTAGAACAGAAAGGAAACAGCAGGACAGCAAGCAAGTGGAGATGAGAACATTGCTCATCTGACTGCATTCGTTCCAAAACCTGTGCATGAGGGTGTGCATACTTCTTAACACATTGCTAAGGAAGAAAACAGTGTGTAATGCTGTTATAGTGGCAACGGTGGAGTGGTGCGATGAAGCGGACTTACTGTTACAACCCTGTATCAGCACGTACCCATGTGTTTTTATTTGTATTTTTTTTTATCCATTTGTAGTTGCATTTAATGTACGTGAAACAATGCGAGACTGCTTAAACTTCTCCTTACAGAAAACTTCGCCATATCAACAAGCGCACACGATTTTAATCCACAATTCAATCACACACAAACATACATATCTTGTGCGTGTGTGTGTGTGTGTGTGTGTGTGTGTGTGTGTGTGTGTGGGATTGGGGGGCGGGGGGGTGGTATTGTAAACGTCTCTCTCTCTTTTACAATGTCTGTGCATCACCCCCTGTCGCCCCGCTTCCTGTTGCGTTGGCTAGACTCCTCTGACAGATTTACAACTTTGGGGTCAAAGTTTCCTGACAGAGATGAATAAATCTTACACACACACACACACACACACACGGTATGTGCCCCCGCCCCCTCCACAATCCAACACCTCCCCCACCCAGCTGCCCCACCTGATTGGGATCCATGCTTCCCCTGGCATCACACACATACACACATTGCACTGTGCACCCTTTCAAGTGTAATCTGAGTTAGCCTAGGAGGGAAGAGAGTGTGTGTGTGTGTGTGTGTGTGTGTGTGTGTGTGTGTGTAAGAGAGAGAGGAGAAGGAGGTGGAGTGGGCAGAGTTTCATCAGTCTTGTGGTCAGAGAAAAGAATGTGGGACATTGTTCCTGAACCATAAAGGCCGGTGGTTTGGGTTTCACTCATTTTCTGGGTTTATCACACTGTCTCTTGCTCTCTCTGTCTTTTTCTCTCTCTCTCTCTCTGACTGTGTCTCCTGCTAACTCTGCCTCTCTCTGTTTTTCAGTCTGTTTCTTTCTCTCAAATTCTGTCTGTCTCTCTGCCTTGCGCTCTCTTGGTTTCTATATCAGTCTCATTCTGTCTCTCTTTCTTGTCTCTCTCTTGGCCTCTCTTTCTATCAGTCTCTCTTAGTTTTTTCTCTGTCTCTCTCATTCTCTCTGTCCTCCTTCCCACCCACAGATGAACACTGGGAGCATGCGGTCTCATTCCAATGCCATGCACTCATCCGTCTCTCGTTCCTTTTCTCTCCTCCTCTCTCCAAGTCCATGGCTTTTCTCCACAGCTAGCAGGATATCAGTGTCAAACATCTTGTCCAAACTGAGGCCAAACTCTCTCTCTCTCTCTCTCTCTGTTCAAAGCTAAATCAATTGACATGGTTTTGTTCTTCACCAGTTCCTCATTCGCACTTGCAAAGTTGGGAAAAAATTGACGTCCTGCAGAGGGACATGTGAACCTTCAAGTACACTGCCTGTTAAGCAAGTGCACACTATCAGCATGAGGGAATTGTAGGATGTGTTGAACCTTATAGTGCACACTTAGCAGAATATGATGCACCTGACTTAAATGTCCATGTGTAATGAGACACAGGTGCTAATAGTGTATCTTCTGCATGATGTGTCTTAGATAAAGTGCACTGAATGAGAGCAGAGTGCTGTGACGTGGAGCTTAAAGGCCTTGTGTATGATGCAGCTTATATAAAGAGAACACTTGAAAGGTCAAGGCCTTGTGGGATTCATTTGACTTGAAAGTGTGCACTTGCAGAATGTAAAGTATGAACTAAAAGTGCACACTTGTAAAGCAAATGTGTGTGAGACATCTGACTTGAAAGTGCACACTTGGAGTGTACGTCCTCATAGCAGCGCACTCTTGCGGGGAGCGTACGTCCTCAGAGCAGCGCACTCTTGCGGGGAGCGTACGTCCTCAGAGCAGCGCACTCTTGCGGGGAGTGTGCGCACTCTTGCGGGGAGCGTGCGCACTCTTGCGGGGAGCGTGCGCACTCTTGCGGGGAGCGCGCGTCCTCAGAGCAGCGCGCTCTTGCGGGGAGCGCACGTCCTCAGAGCAGCGCGCTCTTGCGGGGAGCGTACGTCCTCATAGCAGCGCGCGCTTGCGGGGAGCGCACGTCCTCAGAGCAGCGCAGTCTTGCGGGGAGCGTACGTCCTGCGAGCAGCGCAGTCTTGCGTAGTGCACGTCCTCAGAGCAGCAGACTCTTGCGAGGAGCGTACGTCCTGTGAGCAGCATATTATGCGCATTTTGGAATAGCCTTCCTGACAGTGTTCGGGGCTCAGCCACAGTCTCCCAGTTCAAGCTTAGATTAAAGACACATATCTTTAGCCAGGCACACACTTAATACATACCATAACCTTGTACTTCAGCACATCTGATTAACTGCACATTATGATTTAGTGCTTGCTAATATTATGAACAGCAGCTACGCTAATTCCTTTCCACTTGTTTCCTTCTTCTACCCATCCCGAGGCACATAGAGATTGTGCCAGCTCCAGCAGACAGAGGCCAACCCTACGAGGATCCTGAGGCATCCAGAGATGGACCAGCTCCAGCCGGTTTCTGCCTCGTGAGGA
>CM074927.1:1583105-1601635 GCA_037576815.1 Pangasius larnaudii
CTCTCTCACACACACACACACACACACACACACACACACACACACACACACACACACACACACACACACACACAGTTTTCCTGATGGATGCTCCCATCTTGGCTGTTAGATTTTCTGCCCCACCAGGCTCCTCGCTTTTAAACAGAGACGGAAGAACACCGTGTGTGTGTGTGTGTGTGTGTGTGTGTATGACACATAGAAAGAGCCAGAAGAGAGTAGATTGGACGAGGGGACAGTGATGCTGGTGCTGATGGATGGTGTAGACAGAATGAGAGGAGAGGTGGAGAGACTGAGTGTCATCGTTACTGCAGCTCGACTCATGACATTAAACTTTAAAAGCCCCCCCCCCGCTGACATGTAACACTATGTGCGATGGCGTGCGTGCGTGCGTGCGTGCGTGTGTGTGTGTGTGTGTGTGTGTGTGTGGGCATGTGCCTGTGAGGATGCATAAAAGTAGGGCATGGGTGTAGGACAGAGCTGTAGCAATTCCACTTCTGAGATGCAGACCCATGGTTCCCATGTTGATTTTCTTAGACTCCGGATTCCTCCACTGAACATAAACCTTAAATATATTTGAATAAAGTTGGGTTTAAATGTTTTCATAGGATAAACTAGATTAAAAATTCCCGCCAGATTTCTACAAAATCTCTCTGATTTACTTCATAGAAACGTCTGTTTTGACGAACAGCCGTAAAATCGCCAAGAACGTTCATGGCACAGCTGATTTACATTTAATCCACGCCCACAGAATTCCATAAAAAGCAGACAGCTAAAAGTAAAAATAAATTTCTTGGAAATGCTTCTAAGGACAATTTATGAATAAATTATTTTCGTATCTCCTTGTTATGCTAACTATGAATTAACGGAGATTCAATAGCAACACAGACACTGAAATGGATAAACTGACCGCTGCCGTCACATTTACGTCATGTTGTAGAGTCCCTTCTTGTGACCTCGTGAAGTAGATGAAAATGTCATTTTTGACATCTTAAATTTCAGTTTTTTAGGGAAATTCACAAATTTGTGAAGCGAAAAGCGAAAATTAAAGTATTTAACAGTTTAAAAAAAAAAAAATTTAACAATTTGAATGGTAATTAGAAGGAGTTAGCATTCTTACCTCATGATTTTATATGTATGAAATTGAATAAAGTCCAGTCCCATCCCCCTCGCTTGCTCGTTTGTAGTTTTTAACAAATATACAACTGAAACATGAGGTCAAATTTTTCAATTTGTAGCTACGAACCAATCGTCGTTGCACATGGACTGTGTTGTTAGCATTACCGCTTTTCATCCGTACATTAATGTTACTTTACTAAATAAAATAGATGATCTCATGAAATACTTGGACACAAGTGTTGATGATCGGATTTCCACACCACTCTTTATTTGTATGAAATTCAAGAAAACATGCTTCTATGCTAAAATCTCTGCTAACTCCGACTCCGCCCCTAACCTTTACCTTCGTCATTTTTAATATAAATTTGAGTTTCGCGAAGTGAGAGATGTCCTGAGTTGGAATGTGTTACAATTTTTTTTTAAAAGGTTTGATGAGAGTTGACTGCCAAACCTTAGCATCCCTGAAAAGCTCACGTTGATCAGAAATATCCGTTTTTTTTTTTTTTGTTGTTGTTTTGTTTTTAATTTCGGGATTGCTGCATGAACCTTCATAGCCGGAAAGGTCCGTTCGTCTCGAGTTGCCTTCATCTGATCATTGAATTTGGTGTAGGAGATTAACACACAAAAAAAAAGATCTCCGCTCCTCATCACTATGCGCCGCTGGAAGCGAATGATAGCTGGAGTCGTGATGAAAAACGGGACATTAGCCGTGTCTGATCTAATTCACTTCCTCATGACCCTGTGATCATAGAGATTAGCATGCGAGCCATTAACTCGCCATAGCGCGAGCAATTCTGCACAGCATCCACACCTCCTCACAGTCCACATGAGCTACAGCCTGAGAATTATGGGTAAGAATTTCAGGGTCCCGATAGATATTAGAAAGCACAGTTATTTATGATTTTTCCGATCAAACATGAGAATCTTGGATGAACCTGAAAACATAATTTAACGTTATATTTCACGTAGCTTGCGATGAAATAGCTTTAATCCAAAGACATCAGCAACAACTTTCCCGGAGTGATGGAGTTCATTTTCCTTTTTTTTTTTTAAACCCCAAACACCGGCTTTAGGGAAGCTTTGCTAGGAACATGGACAAACTAGCAAGCAAATAAACGTTGTTTCTGGGGAGAAGAAAATAATAAATGAAGTAAGCATACAACCAATCCTCTTTAAATGAAACAATTTTTTCCCTTAAATATAAAGGAGAGCAAGCGCGTTGTTCTCATGGCAACCGACCAACCAAGTGAGTCGTAGATGTGCTACTTGCTTCCAGTCAGATGGTCTTCAAATTACAAAAAAAAATCCATCAAAAATATTGTTTAATGTGGGCAGGATGCTGAAAAAAAATACAAGGATTTTGGTTTGTCATTTATTTTACTTTTTTTTATTTTGTGTGCTTAAAAAAACTCCCCCAATTTTCCACTGATTTTTACTTGCATTTTCTTTCTTTTTTTATATTTTGCCGTTTTTGGATTTTAAAAAATGTGAATAGTTTTCACGGAAGGGATGAATTGCCAAATTAAAATGGGAATATCTCAGTTTTTCCAGGTATGCTGTTGCTTTGGTGTCCGTAAACCTAAAGGACGGGTACGAAAAGCTGTAAAGCGCCAACTTTAAGCCTCATGTTGCTTTTGGAGCTCATTCATGCAGGACACAGCAGTGCCAACATCTCTCTCTTTCCCCTTGTACATAAATTTGTCGGTTATCATTTCATCATTTCCTCCACACGGTCACTAGACTACATAAATCTTCGTGTGTCCCATCTCTCTCTCTCTCTCTCTCTCTCTCTCTCTCTCTGTCTCTCTCTGCTTCTCGAGCAACCCCTCCCATCCTGGATCGTAGGAGATCCGTCCTCCTCGCTTTCCCACGTTTCTTCGTGTCCTCCTCCCATTTTTTTTTTTTTTTTTAAATGCTCATCTCATCCTTCCTTCCCTCCCTCTGTCCCTGCGGGGAGAAATTCTGGAGGCTCGTCTTTTCGGATCCTCGGCTGTAAACAATCCCATCACGTCTTGGCAGCGGAGAGAGTTCTAGGAGGAGGCTGACGGGCCGCGATGCACTGGAGTGCAAAAACGACTCCTCCGAACACGTCTCGTGTTAAAATTATGACAACGTGCATTAGATGGCAACGATTTATTATTATTTTTTTCCCCCACTCTTTCTCGCAGTATGTTGAAATGGCTCGAAATCCATACGCAGATGCTCTCGGATTAGCGTGGGCCACGAGTCTGCTCCATCTGCCCGCCCCGGGAGGAGCCGAGACATGGATTTAGTGGAAGGATTAGTGTTGTACCGCAGGCCAACCCTCCATGCCCATTCACTGTGTCCACATCCCCACGCCTCCTATCCAGGACTGTGCCACACGAGAGTCGTTAGGAAGTCTATAAATGGCATACAGTCCCTTATACCACAGCTGGATTCTGATTGGTCAGAAGGTGTTGATTAATTTTCTATAACGGCAGCTCTGACAGCAGTGCAGCTGCAAAATCTCAGGTTTGCATTACGTTTTTAATGTTATCGTTATTGTTTTATGGAAGGAGTCTCCAGTGTCAGAGCGCTGTAACAGATTTAAAGCTGTTACGTCAAGCGTTTTTATCAAGAGAGGGAAAAAAACTACTGTTTATAGCTGCTATAACATAAGTAATAACAGGAACTGACTTGTTTCATGGATGTTCAACAATAGCAAATGTAACCATTTTCACTCTGGAACAGTCGGAGTGATTTTGCTAACGTTTTTCCATAACATTCAGTGAAACCCCCCCCCCCCCCCTTTCTTCGCTGTTAACATTCCTAATCCCTGCTCAAAATGTCCTGCCAATTCAAACCCCCTGTGGAATATTGTAAATTCCTTTTAGATCTTTTTTTTTTTTTCTCCCCTTACTCAATAAACATATTTTATTTTCATTGTTAACAATAAATCCTACGCACTGCAACTTTTAATATAAATGGTCATCAGTTTCATGAGTTTATTTCAGTTGAAGCAAGAGATGAGTTCAGGTCCTGAAACTGAAGTTCCTTGTGAATTTTATATAAATAGGTTCATCATAGCTTCAGAGCCGGGGAACCGACGTAGTAAATAACAGCTTGTGAATGGATTTTCAGTTAGGTGACTCCCAAAGAATGAGTGAATGCCACATTTCTTTTAGTCTGGCTGAAAGCCAAGTGTTTAAGACCGAGGAGGAAGTTCAGGAGGTGCATCTGCGTTCACAGCGAAACACAGATATTGCACAGATAAGGAACCCCCGGATTGAAACCACACACACACACACACACACACACACACACTAGTGTTTTTGTGACACCTTTAGAACAAACATGAACCTGACCGTGTGATGTGGTTTCAGCACTTACGCCGCCCTTTTTTCCTTTCACACATCTTTGTTTCAGAAAACAACACAACGTTGTCTAATGCTAAGACGATTGGTTCATAAGTGAATTCCATCATTTGCCAAAATCAGACTGTTGTTGCAAAATCAACAAGCTGTGGAAATCAATGTAGGACAAATCAGAAGAAGGAAGTAGTAGTGAAGTGTAACCACACTAAAATCACATACGGACTTTACAAAGCAGTGCTAAAGCAGGTATTTAAAGTATTCCAGGGTCAGCCATGTTGCTTTTTAGGGTTAAACTAAATCGCTTCATGTTGTGGAAGGTGTTCACTAAACTTTAAGCACATGGTTAATGGTGACACAGAGTTCAGACCTGTTCTGTCTGGGAAACATATGGAAATTAATAATAGTTAAAAAAAAAAAAAAAAAAAACGAGGGGGAAAAAAGTTAAATGAAAAATTTGTAACAAGGGATAAGTAGCTCATGAAAAAGGGTTAAATTTGTAGGGGACTCCTATAATGGAAATGTAAAATCACAGCATGACATCATGATCATAATATGTACAGTAACAGAGTTACACTCTGCTGTAACAGAGAATATAATAAGTAGAAATGATGTCTTTTAATTAAAATGCAGTGATATAAAAGTGATATTTGCAGCACAGCACTGTTCTTCATTTTAAACATGTATCCTAAACATGCTGTTGTCAACCCTCTTACCCTTACAGCAAACCCTGTTACCCTTCTAGCAAACCCCCTGACCCTCACGTAAACCCTCTTACCCTTACAGCAAACCCTGTTACCCCTCTAGCAAACCCCCTGACCCTCATGTCAACCCTCTTACCCTTACAGCAAACCCTGTTACCCTTCTAGCAAACCCCCTGACCCTCATGTCAACCCTATTACCCTTACAGCCAACCCTGTTACCCCTCTAGCAAACCCTGTTACCCCTCTAGCAAACCCTGTTACCTTTACATCAACCCTGTTACCCTTCTAGCAAACCCTCTGACCCTCACGTAAACCCTGTTACCCTTACAGCAAACCCTGTTACCCCTCTAGCAAACCTTGTTACCTTTAAATCAATCCTGTTATCCTTATCTCAACCGCATTACCCTCATGCCAACCCTGTTACCCTTATGACACCCCTGGTATCCTTAAGTGAACTCTGTTGCCCTTATCAACCTTTATGACAACCCTGTTAGAATTCAAAAGTCCAAAACTCTTTTTAGAAAATGCCTGTGTGTGTGTGTGTGTGTGTGTGTGTGTGTGTGTGTGTGTGTGTGTGTGTGTGTGTGTGTGTGTGTGTGTGTGTTTTGCCTGATTTTCCCTAAGTGAAAATTACCTTGCATAAGCTTGGACTTTTCTGCATTGCCACCTGAAACTGAATATGATGCTGCCACCACCATGCTTCATGGTGGGGATGGTGACAAGCGATGTTGGATTTCTGTTTTTAATGACAATGACAGAGTGGAGAATTAACTGAATTGAGATCAAGTTATTAAGATACTAACTATATGTAAGCAGCAGGGTTGCCAGGTGTGGCAGGTTTATCTGTTTTGTGGGGTTTTTTTTGGACTTTGGTGTGGGGGTTGGACAGTTGGCATATATTAGAGTAATTATATCAATGATAAGTTATCTGGAGGACTTTTAAACATGATCTGTAAATGCAGGTTCTATTATATATGTATGTGGGCTGTGGTTATGTGTTTGATTTAATCAACATGCACTTGTTTTTTGTGTCACTAAATTTGTTTACCCGTTTTCACAGGAAATTTTTATGTAATAATGCAAGGAGGTTTTGGTGTCACGCTGGTCTACACTGGAATCGGCTATAAACACCATCTCCCAATCTGCTCCTCAGCCTACAATCTTGGACACCTCGAGTTCTCAATCTGCCTCACATCCTACAAACATTCCCGCCTTGAACTCCAGTTCCCAGATTACACTCACCATGTTTAGTCACCTGTCTACTGATCACACACATCTAGACTCATCATTCACCCACATACTCATCATGACCTCTCATCAACAAGGCGTTTCCACCCACAGAACTGCTCACTCAATGTTTTTTGCACCATTCTGTGTAAACTCTAGAGACTGTTGTGTGTGAAAATCCCAGGAGATCAGCAGCTTATGAAATACTCAAACCAGCCCATCTGGCACCAACATCCACACCACGGTTAAAGTCACAGAGATCACACTTTTTCTTCATCCTGATATATGATGTGAACATTAGCTTGAAGCTCTTGACCTGTATCTGCATAATTTTATGCAGTGTACTGCTTCTACATTACAGAGCAGGTGTAAAGGTGTTTATTAACGTGAATAGTGAGTGTTTACATTCACAAAACACTCCATCAATGCAAAGTATCGTTGCGTGTATCTGTTCCTGATGTGCCAAGCCTTATCATAGTGATCGATATTCTGATTTGGTTTGTTTGCTGAACACCTGACCCTTTGCATGTTTTTTTTGTCTTTGTCCTGTTTTTGTAACTGTCTACAAACCTGCTTTATTCATTAAAGCATATTTTTAGTATTCTTCTCCCTTTCAATGGATGCAGTAAGTATCCTATAGTGCGGTAGCAGGCACTCGCTTCTCAAGGCGGACTAGTGGAGAACATCAACAACAGCTAATCCAGCTAAATATTAAACTCGCGCAGCTAGATCCACAGGTGGCCAAGCTCTCCCACTCGTCTTGCGCCCAGAGAAATACACAGGCGATCCAGCCTTATGTAAGGATTTCATATTGGAATGCTCAATGTATTTTTCCAAGCAAGAGGGGGTCTCTGAGCAACATATAATCGCTTACTTTATTAACCTTCTCACAGATAAAGCACTCACCTTGAGGCCGTCTGGTCTGAAAGAGGGGAATATTTCATAGAGAGCTTTCACCGAGTGTTTGATTACTCCCCAGAGGGAAAGGAGATTGGAGAGAAGCTCCTAGCTATCAAGCATGACAACCAGACACTGGCTACAGTCACTGGCTGGAACGAACCAGCGTTAAAAGCAGCTGATCGGCGAGGGTTTCGTCCAGATATCTTAAAGGAGCTTGCCTGCCATAATAACCAGGCCAACTTCACTCATTGACTTGTTCATCCACCTTGGCCAGCTTCTGAAATGGCAAGCTGGACCACTCACTGAGGAAAAGCTCTCTCTCAACCCAAGTGTCTTGGAGCCCATGCAGGTTGGTCAAACTAAGCTCAACCATAGAGGAGGACTTTGCTTTTCTGTTGCAGCTCCAAGCCCTGGGTTGCCCAATGTCCTGAACATCCTTATCCATCATAAGCCACACAACCACCTCATGAATGAACTAGCTCCTCCCTTCACAAGATTCATTTTCTGCCCAGTTTTCACCATAAGTACAGATAAGACACTCTGAAGGCTTCCGTTATTTCAGTACTGATTGACTCCAGGGCAGAGGGTAACTTCATAGACCAGGTCCTAGTGGAAGAACTCTGTCTTTACATTTATGGCATTTGGCAGATGCCCTCATCCAAAGCAACTTATAATTATCTCATTTATACAGCTGAGGGTTAAGGGCTTTGCTCAAGGGCCCAGCAGTGGCAGCTTGGTGGTGCTGGGATTTGAACTCTTCCGATCAGAAGTCCAACATCTTAATTACTGAGCTGCCACTTCCCTTTTGACCCTGTTGGGTCTTGACACCCAACCTCTCCAGTCCACCTGACCCATCAGAGGTGGTGCCATCACTGACCATACCAAACCCATCCACCTATATGTCAGTGCCACGTACATGAAGACCACGTCTCCTTTTTCATCACCATGACCCAAAAAATTCTCCATCATCCTCAGTTTTCCATGGACGCACGTCCATAATCCACAGCTCTCCTGGGCAGAAAAGGAAATTGTCTGCTGATCCTCTCTCTGTCACATTGCATGCCTCAGAATCCCACAGCTTATGGTCAGCTCCACTTCCATCAAGAGTCGCCAAGCATCCACTCGGGTGGATTTCAACCTGTTACCATGACTTCAAGGATGTTTTCAGCAAGGTTAAAGCAAGCACTCTACCTCCTCATTGACATTACGACTGCGCCATTGAGCTCGTGGCAGGCACTATACCACCACACAACCTCATTTATCCGTTAATAGCCACTGAGAATCAGACCATGGAAGAGTACATCAAGGAAGCACTTGAGCAAGTCTACATTCAACCGTCTGTGATCCTCATAGGCAGGACTCTTCTTTGAGGAAAAAAGAGAACAGACTCAGACTGTGCATTGACTAGTAGACTGAACCAGATCATGATAAATCATTACCCCCCTCTCACTTGTTCCATTGGCCCTGGAACAGCTCAGAGGTGTGCATATTCAGTAAACTGGACTTGCGGAGTGCATATAATCTCATCCGCATCAAAGAAGGCGCAGAGTGGAAGATGGCCTTCAGCACCACCTCTGAATATTGCGTAATGTCTCATTAACGATTTCTCTTTGCAAATTTCTATAGGCCATTCATCCACAACTTCATCCTCATCACTGTACTGCTCCTTTCCTTGCTCAAAAGGGGGACAACGGAATTAAAGTGGACCCCAGCAGTGGAACAAGCCTTCTCCCACCTCAAGGAGGCATTTACCTCGAGTACATCAAGACAGCAAAACTCTCGCCAAGCAAGGTGGGCCTTATGACCTTTAAGTTTTATGGTTTTAATATAGCATCATTAATACATTTGGCCACGATACATGGTTTAATGCAGAGTTTGGGGTTTTGCGTTGTGAGTTGAATTTCACACAGACCTGGCAACCCTGGTTAGGAGCATATACGTGGGTTATGTGTGTTGCTTTTTTTTTTAAATAAGAAAATGGTGCACAATGTAGGGCATTCAGAGAGGATTATATTTTCATACAAGAATTTCTCGGATTAGTTTTGGATCTGAAAAATTCTGAAACATGACGACAGACCCTGGATATTGTAATTTTCAATGCATTTCAATTCAGTTTATTTTAACAATGTACAATTGTCACAATTTCAGCTTCTGGATATACTGTAGATTTAAGTTTATCGCTAATGAGCAAACAAGTAATGGTGGCAAAGAAAAACTCCCTGAGACCACATGAGGAAGAAACCTTGAGAATGAAAAGGGGAAGCCATCCTCATCTGTGCATCTGAGTCATCACTCATCTACAGCTGTATCTCGTCACGCAGTGCCACGTGTGTAGAGAGGAGCTCGAGGATGTGCACTGAGGTCATATTTGATTTCGTTAGCTTTTCAACTTTAAGTCTATAATATCAAAATGAGAGAATGCAGGAGAAAATAAAAATTCTTATGTGCAGTCTCTTTTGTGCAACTCCTCTCTCTCTCTCTCTCTCTCTCTCTCTCTCTCTCTCTCTGTTCTTTCCTCCTTTTCCTCCCTTTTACACTCATTTTTTTTTTACAAGCCATCATTTCCATTAAATTAGTGCCCAGGGTTTTAATTGCACGTTATGAAGCCTGTTTTATTGCCATTTGAGGGAGGGAGCTGCGTGTGTGTGTGCGTGCGTGTGTGTGTGTGTGTGTGTGTGCGTGCGTGTGTGTGTGTGTGTGTGTGTGTGTGCATGCTCAAGAGTTTAATTTTTTTGCATTTTCTGTCTTTGTATGTTTGTGTGTGTTTCCCTCCTCTTTTTCACACCGGTCGTCTTGCTGTTACGGCTTTAATAGAGAATCAGCACTTCAGAGCCAAGGCTAAACTTAGCAACAGCATTAACCAATCCAGCTGAGAGGAGGAGATCTTCAGCTTTGAATTTTAGATGAATAACAGATAACTACCATATGGAGTGTGTGTGTGTGTGTGTGTGTGTGTGTGTGTTTGAGCTAATTCTCTGCAGCCACTAAAACATCATGCCTATAAAATGAGGAGCATGTCTGCATTGCTCCCTGTTACCCCCAACAAAGCTAAAGTAGCTTACGAGTAATAAAACCGAGGGTAACAGGGTTGGCATGAGAGTAAGAGGGTTGATAGAAGGGTAATGGGGTTGATACGAAGGTAACATCATTTACGTAAGGGTGACAGGGGTGACATAACCGAGGTGGGTAATTTAATCCTCCTGCGTATATATGGACATGTACATGTTTGTGTCGACAAAAAGCAGGCGTTTGTGGGAAAGCGCATTTCACACTGTAAAAATCTGTGGTTCTGGGTTTCAAGCAAACGCTGATTGGTTGAGCGGGAAAGTGTATCAGGTAGCTGTGGATTTGGGATGCGACCCAACCACTCGAGCTGAACAAGATAGAAAAATGGATCAGAACCGTGACGATGTTGGAGAAAGACACGGAAAGAGCTGGTTGTTGGTACAGAAAGCAAAAGAGACAATGTGTCAGTCTAATGTTGGCACAAATGCAGAATTTTTCTACTTTTCTTTACTAGACTAAAACTTAAGACATTTTTTATTTTTTATTTTTTTATTTTTTTGGGTAAATTCTAGTTTGGTATCCGCTACACTGCCTCCTAGCGCACACGTCTTACACACGACACTCACACCTTCGTCAGATTCAGACATGAAGTAGAATAAATCAGCATTCATTCAGTGCCACAGTGACGTTTATTGTATGTTTATAGATGCCTTGAAGTGACATTATGGATCTTAGGTTTGGGCTTCATGTGAGTCTAGAGAGTTTTCATCACTTCATTCTCTATTTCTGTCCTTCCACCCAGCGACCCATCCCCCGCCCTCCCTCTTTTCTCTGCCCTCTCTGAGGCCCCATGCAGCCTGAGGCCTAATTAATACTTAATTAGATTTGTTGAAATTGATTAGTGACTTCATCCCGCCGCTGCACCCTGCAGAAACGCCATTAATGTGCCATTACTTTTACACACACACACACACACACACACACAGTTACTCACAACCAACACAGATCACGCTTAGCCAAGAGAGAAAAGAAAAATTCAATCTGAGGAAGAGTATAAAATTAGAGACGTGTGTGTGTGTGTGTGTGTGTGTTAACATCATTTCGTACATCTGAGGATCTTCCCCCCACTTTTTTTTTTTTCTTTTTTTTTTTTTTGGCCAGAAATGTAGGTCACAGTGAAAACCGCACCTTAAAATGATTGATGTTCATCTTTGAGAGAAATGTCAGGTCAGATAAGGTGCCTTGTGTCGCAGCTCACCATGACGGCTTATAACACATTTAGAGCTTATGATGCCTGTCACTGCGCGCTAGCGTTTAGCATAACATCAGGCACGAGTTCCAGTGAAAGGGTTCATCTGAAAGGTCACAGGAAATTTCACACCGCGTGTGAAGACGCTGACGTTTCGCAACAACCTACGCAATGATCCAACAATTTTTTTTTTTTTAAACCTCCAGTGTCTCAGCGGTTAAAGGAATACTCCACCGGTTTTAATCCCTTAAACCACCTCATCTGTAGTGTGTGTGTGTGTGTGTGTATGATCCCCACGGGCAAGACATGTTTTCCTGCACCCCCTGGAAGCCCCGCCTCCTTCCTCCTACTCTCACATTAGTCATTTTAATAGAATTTTTTTTTAAAAAAAAAAGAAAAAGTGTGCATGTAAACCTTTCTTGTCTGCATCTGAAATAAAACGTACGAGCAGCAGCTTTTTTCCTGAAGCGCCTGGAGGTTACAGTAAAATCATACACACACACACACACACACACACACACCCACACCATTTTCTATCTTGACTTGGGAAAGGACTCTAGTGAATTGTAGCTTCACCCTCACTGATCACAGCGAACACTAACTAGCAAGTAAAAGCAAGTTACTAAGCGAAAGCTAGACGAGCGTAACAATGCAGACTAGTAAGCAGAAACTAGCGAACGAACGCTAACCTAGCGCAGTATAGCTACTGCGTTACTGTAGTTTTGCTACGTGGAGGTTGAACGATCCTGATTCTCACTGCTCGTGTTTAGTTGCTTGAGGACTGTCAATCAAGCCTACTCATTAAAATATTAAGCCACGCCTTTTAGGACAGTCCTGAGATCGATCTGAACAGTTCAGCTGCTGTTTGAGCAGTTATTTCAAACTTTATTGAATATTCGATTTAAAACAATAAAACTGACGTTTTATACCGTGTGTGTGTGTGTGTGTGTGTGTGTGTTTGTTTGTCAGAGAGTGAGAGCGAGAGCGAGAGAGCGCTTCAATCTGTTTATTACAAGCTGGAAAGCGCTTCATGGAAGGATCCAGAACACACACGGGCTGTTTTTGCTGGCTGAGTGTTTGCTCATGCTCCCTATTGTGCTGTGGTGTGTGTGTGTGTGTGTGTGTGTGTGTGTGTGTGTGTGTGTGTGTGTGTGTGTGTGTGTGTGTGTGTGTGTGTATATATACGATTGAGGGTCTTTTTCAGGCCTTTTACAGAGCATTGCTCTCTCCAGTACACTCCATGAGGCTTAAGTGTTTTTGGACCACCGGCTGTTTTCACTCAGCATTTAAAAGAGCACTGAAGTCCTTCTTTATGGGCTGTGTGTGTGCGTGTGTGTGTGTGTGTTTAGGGAGGGAGAGGGTTTTGAAGGTCCAAGTCGTCCTCTTTTTTTTTCTTCTTTTCTTTCCTTTCTTCATACACACACTCGAGTCGGATCCACCCTTATTCCCATTCCTTCGTCATCATCATCTCCTCCATCACCACTTTATGACGTCCTTCCTCCAGCTCCTGTGTGTGTGTGTGTGTGTGTGTGTGTGTGTGTGTTTGTGCGCGCATGTGTGTGTTTCCACTCACAATACCAGGCTCAAGTCCAGAAAGCCGGATGGCTGACTAGCATGTTGGACAACTGCTCCATGTTAGTCCAAGCCAGAGAGGGAGACTGGGGTCACTCGAGTTCGGTCCTCTCAGGATATCAGTCAAATCATCGTCTCCTCCCAGGCAACCATATTTGTTTATCTCTCTCTCTCCCTCTCTCTCTCTTTCTGTTTCTCTCGCTTTCTCTTCCTCAACCCACTTTCCCACTGAGGACATGATAAATCATAAGTTCAAAACATCTTTGCTTCTCGTTTTCTTTTTTTTTTTTTTTTGTCCTGCGCCTCGCCAAACACCACTCCAACATGTGTTGTGTGGGAACGCGGTGCTTTTTATAGCCTTTTCACATTTTTGACGAAGTCTCTGGAAGACATCTGGAACATCACAGAAAGCTCATCCTCGTCTCGTCCTTGTCTCATCACATAGAGACAAGGCCGATCGTCATGGCAACACTGATTCACGCCTTACTGTTAACTCACACGAAGCCCAGTCATGAGGCTTAATCAGCTCGACTCTGTATGAGAATTACAGGTTGATTTGAACAAGATTTTAACGTTTCTTGTTCTCTGAGCGGGAGGGACAGTGTCTCTCTCTCTCTCGCTTCCCTGTCGATCAGAGTGACGCCAACCAATCCTGGGCATGTCTGCGGTAGAGGGCGGTTAGTACTTTGCTCTGAACGTGACCCAGCATGAGCAGCAGTTCAAAAAGATACACGTCATGGAGGAAGTACTAGCCCTGACCCTCCCTGGTCGGTTATCTGTTGTAGGAAATCCATCAACATGAACACAATATGGAAGGTGTAGTTCCTTGTTGAACATGTCGTGCTCGTTGCTAATTTCCGAATTTGCCGTCACGTTTCCAAATTTGCTATACTTTTCTTCCGGATTGTGCCGTCGTGTTTCCGAATTTGTGGTGGTGGTTCTGAATTTGCTGCGTGTGTTTAGGTTTTGTTGTCGAGTTTCCAAATTTGTTTTTTCGTATTTCCGAATTTGCTGCCATATTTCCAAATGTGCTGTCAAATTTCTGAATTTGTTTTCACTTTTCCGAATTTGCCGTCATTTTTATGACTTTGCCGTACATTTGCTGTACTTTTGCGTTTCCAAAGCTGCTCTCCTGTTTCTGAATTTGCTGTAATTTGTCCTAATCTGGTGATGTGTTTTCAAATTTGCTGTCATTTTTTTTTTTTTTGGTTTTGCTGTTATGTTCAGCATCAGATGAATATCAGGTATTGGGCGATACACCCAGAGCTCTGATACTGGTATTTTGTTGAAAATGGAAAAACTTGGGATTGGCGCAACCAATATTTGTCACTTTCGTTGATTTCAGAAAGTGTGTAGTTTAATCTAACATTCATCTAACATTCTAACTTTTTTTTTTTTTTTCCAAACCATGTCTTTCTTAGTAACAGCAATTCAGCATAACAATTTCGGTTGTCGCTGATGTCACCATGGTGGACATTGATAAACGATTAAGCCGTCAGCTCAAATCTTTCACATTTACTCTTTACCCATGTGTTAAATAAAAAACTCTTAGAAAAAGAAATTCCAATGTAGCACCATAGAAGTTTCTTCAGTTTGTGAATCTTTAATAAAAAAAATAAAAAAAAAGTACCTAATAGCCTACCAACTTACTGATGCAACATTCTGTTCTGCAAAGTCCATTTAAAACAGTAAATTCACAATATTAAAATTAACACATTTAGATTGCAAAAGGAAGTAAAATATGTGAAATTAAGAGTGGGAAATAATTTATAATCAAACCGAGCAATTCAAATCTACGCATAAAACTGCTTCTTGGGTGAAATCGCGATTTGAAAGACGTGAGAATTTCGAACATCGGCCAATCGTTTTAGAGCTGTGAATGCAAACACTTCAGGATTGTGCCGTTATTGGAAAATAATCTGTTTGCGAAAGGATCTGAAAGACGTTATTGTCACGTTTTTTATAGCCGTGCTCAGTTTGAAGGTGGTGGAGTTTTCTGTAGACTGAAGGCGCGGCGAGCTAAAACACACACTCCGGCTCTCGGAGACGACGTCGCACAAAAGATCAGCCGCATAGCAGAGTGTGTAGAGCAAACATAGCACAAGGAGGTGAACACAATATATATATATATATATATATATATATATATATATAAAGACAAATTATTAGAGAAAACGGAGACATTTGAGAGACGTGTTGATCTAAAACGAGGCTGCTTTCACACTGGGTGTTCCAACCAAGCAATCCTCTCGTATTCATTCACTGTCTCCAAAGCCAAGGCGTAGACAGGACGCCTCCTCCTCGCCATAGAGCGACTAAATGTTGAAAATGAAATCTTTTTTTTTTTTTTCTTCTTCTTCTTCTTCTTCATATCGGCAAGGCACGGTTGATACAGTTGTTATAAACGTACAACATCGAAGCCCTGGAAAAATGAGGCAAAACAAGCCGATCCAGCACATATGGACTGGAGAATAAATCATTAGCACGAGAGTAAATCTGTAAAGCGCATGATACACAGATGGAGGAAACGCAAAATGGTATGACATGGACTGCACTAGACTGCATTAGTGATGGAGGCCTTTTTTTTTTTTTTTTTCCTCTTTTTACAGCAGATGCTGTGATAGAAATGCAAGGAAAGGGTTAAATCCATCCCGCAGCCCACATCTGGGAGTCATTCGAGACATTCCACAAGGCTTACCACATGTTTTCGGATGGCCGAAATCCCGCGAAAAGGGCTCGGCTGTCAAGATTTTGAAAAATCAGCCTGCTTTTTTTTTTTTAAACATTTTTTTTTTTTTAACATTTATTTTTTTGATGAGAGTACTGAAGTATGAGAGAGGAGTCTGTGGAAGAAAATTAAGGCGTATTAAAGTTTCTTTGTCTTACAGGTTGGCTTTGGATGATAGAAGATGGTGTTGTGTGTGTGTGTGTGTGCGTCAAGAGTGATGTTATCTCTCGTTTTTTTTTTCCTTACAGGCGTTTTTTTTTCTTTTTTTTTTTCTTTTTTTTCAGGTCATAAGCCTCCATAACCTTTCTCCACACTGATAAAGATCTCCATGTCTGGAAATCTGGGCTCGAGTGCAACATGCACAGCAAAATTGGAACAAAACATACACTTAGCACGTGTGTTTTCCATGCCCTGCGCACACACACACACACACACACACACACACACACACACACACACACCCCATGCTGTTACGTGCTGCTCCAACACAACTGCAATGCCGTGGTGCTGGCAGCCTGTGGTCGAATTAGATAATGCACCACGAGGACTTGGCAGACAAGAAATTTAAATAAATACACGCTTTTCAAGCAGAGAGGCGGGGCACGTGGCATTGTGGGTATTCGGGAGGGAGGGATGTGGTGTCTAGGGTTGGTTTCAAGCGTGTGGGATGGCTCTTCTGGGACTTCATGCTCTTTTAACGCCGAACACAAGCAACCCTCGGCTCTCTGTGGCTCTTGAAACCCTTTCTAGAGCCTTTCTAGGTCATTCTTGTCACACTGCTTCACCTCAGTTATTAGCGAAAAAAAAGCACAATGGTGATGGAAATGGAGGCGTAAAAGCCTTTTCCCAACCTCAAGGATCCTCTTCATAGCAGGTGAAGTAATGAACGAGCTACTTTAACCACCCTGAAGATGATTATTGTTCACCACATCCCAATGGGTTTTTTGTCAATGCTAAAGTTTTTTGTTTATTAAATAATACCAACAAATTTACAGGTTATAAATATATAATTGGTCATTTCAAAAACATTCACAACTCAACTTAGTTCATGTTCTGTCTTACCTTATAACAGTTATATATACAGTCGTTTCCTCACCAGAGTCTCTCTTCCGCCTCTAAAGAAACGCTTGAGAATGTTACTGAGAAACCGCAAACCATAACCTCCTCCATCCTGAAGATGTCGGGAAAGGTGCAGATTTGCCTGACTGTTACAAAGCACTGACACTGGAGACTCCTTCTGTTAACCATAACTGTACCATATCAATGGTTTTTTTTTTTTTCGTTTTGTTTTGTTGTTTTGATATCCTAGGGTGTCATTTTGGTAATGAACCGTGATAAGCCAATCCACCAACCGGAATGTTTTTGGACAGTGTGAGGAAACCTGGAGAACCCTGGAGGAAACCTGCACGGTCACGGGGAGCACATGCGAAACTCTGCACAGACAGGATCAAACGCCTGGAGCTCAGCATGCCATGTTGGGAAAAAAAAGCCTTATAATCATTAGTCCACTTTAAGTAGTTTTTTAAGATCAGGTTATTTTGATCCCAAACTGGAGGATGATTCGTTGTAAGATAAGGGTTAAGAGCAATCATCATCAGAAGCTTTTTTTTTTTTTTCTTCTTCTTCTCTTTTCCTGAAAGGCCATACGGGTAAGTGTGTAGTATCGACACTGAAGCTGGATGGCAGGCAGACAGCATGCGCTCGCAGCTCTGATCCTTTATTTGTCCACTCAGCACCAGAGTGTTAGCTAAGATACCGAAAATGTTTGTGTTGGGTGGGCCACTGCTCGGCAGGGCTCTGTGTGTGTGTGTGTGTGTGTGTGTGTGTGTGTGTGTGTGTGTGTGTGTGTGTGTGTGTTTGTTTATTAATCTCTGGCTGTGATATATGGGGTGTTATAGCAATAGGAGAAGCTTGTGAGTATCATCATGATCACGCCGTGTAAAGTTACTCCTGAAATAGGCCGAGGAGCGAGGCAGTAACGAGTAAAACATGAGCTCGTCCAAAAACACACTGTAACACGCTGAAAGCCAACGAAACATACTAAAACACACTGTAACACATGCAAACGCAGTGTAACATGCTGAAACACATGGTACTACACTGTAATTGAAAACACACTAAACATGAATTACACTGAAACACTGTAATATGCTGAAACCCACTGAGACAGTACCACACTGTAACTGAATGAAACACACTTTAACATGTTGAAAAACTGTATCACACTAACACATTAACACACTGAAAAACATGGAAACACTGTACAACTCACTAACATATTGTAACTCACTGAAACCTGCTGTAACGCACTACAGTACAATGTATCACAGTGTAACACACTGTCACTGAAACACAATATCATAGTGTAACACATGAAAAAAAAACGCTGTAACATGAAACATGTTGTAACCCACAATAAACCCATGGTAAAACAACGTAACACATTGTAACCCATTGAACCACACAGTAACACAACACAACCCACTGTAACACTCTAAAACACACAGTAACCCATTGAACCACATGGTAACACAACATAACCCACTGTAACACTCTAAAACACACAGTAACCCACTGTAACACTCTGAAACAAACAGTAACCCACTGTAACACATTGTAACCCATTGAACCACATGGTAACACAACATAACCCACTGTAACACTCTAAAACACACAGTAACCCACTGTAACACTCT
>CM074927.1:1601735-1614596 GCA_037576815.1 Pangasius larnaudii
TAACACATTGTAACCCACTGAACTACACTGAAACACACAGTAACCCACTGTAACACATTGTACATATGTAAAAAATAAATAAATCTTGAAAAAGAAATCATGTGAAAATAAAAGAATCATGTGGGGGGAAAAAACATAGATATTGTTTATACAGTGACTTCCTGTTTCCTGGCTCTGTAAGAAACAGCATTAAAGGGCCATAGAATCAGTCACAGGTCACCTGTTAAACCATTAGCACAATTTCCACATGAATTATGAGTTGGAGCCATGAAGGAAAAGCACAAAATGCACCAAATCACTGACCATAAAAACATGAACTCACTGAAACCAGAAATCATTTCAGTAATTTTTCTCAACATGGGTTTAATGCTGATGCTAATGGTAGTGTTAACGCTAAGGCTAAAACGTCTCTCTCCAGTTCTCTCTCGGCGCGGCATCATGTAACGAAACGTCAGAGAGTATAACGCTGCCTCGTTTAGGATTTATAACGACTCGTGGAGGTTCATGAGGATTATACGATCACATGACGTCAGAGTCTATCCTACCGATGCTGTGTAGTGAAGGAATTTCTTATTTAAACCGATAAAACCTCTGCTGCTAATCTTTCCTGTTGCCTCACTACCAAGTGTCTGATGCAGAAAAGTCACACGAGTCACGTGCGAAACTTGCACACTTGGTTTTTAGACGTTACGTTTTATATATTTTTCACATGAATTTTAAAACAGGATTTGTTTCACGTGATTTACATGTGATTTTTTTTCACAATTCCTTTTTCACATGATTTTTAAAAATATGGTTGTTTTATTTTCATGTGATTTTTGTCCTTGATTCGTTTATTACATGTGATTTTTTTTCCACATGATGAATTTATTTTCATTTTTACGAGTTTTTTACTGTGATTTTTTTTTTACACGTGATGCAGTTAGTTTCATGTGTTTTTGTTTTTTGTTTTTTTACACGTAATTAATTTTTTTCCTATGGTATTATTGATCACATTCTCATGGTATTATCGATTACCTTCTCATAAGTAAGCACATATTACTAACATGTAATAATGCACGTAAGCTCCAGTATGAAATTTTTTCTGCAAGGATTTTTTCAGGAAAGGTGATTTATGAGAGCTTGTCAATCAAATAAGCCACGCCCCTAGCCCCTGGTGCCGTGACCTACGTCTGTGTCGTCTTTTCGGGGCAAAATAAAAGATGAGGCAGTTTCAGATGATATTTTGATGGCACTTGGGAGCAGCTGCACTGGTGCTGCAGCTGTGGAACTTGATGCATGTTGGGAATCTCGGGAGAAATCCGGGAGAACCGGGAGAGCGCGTGGGTAAAAACCGCAGTCCCGTGGAACAGGGCTGGATATCAGGTCATTATGTAACCTCAGAAACTGAGACAAGGGTTAACGGGGACACTCCCCCGCCAGACGGACCGGCGCTGCGCGAGAGGAAACGGAGAGGGGAGGGGGGCGGGGTCATTCGCGCGCGTCGGGTTTCACAAAACACACACACAGACATACACACACTTGCACACGCAGGCACGTGACTCCAAATGGCCGCTGTCGCCTCCTCTGGCTCGCGCGGAGCTCCGTTCCCGCTTCCCGTCTCCCCGTCCGAGTCGGTCGGACGCGCGCGCTGTTTCTGAGCCCGCTTTCCGGTTTCCCATTTGGAGGTCACTTGTGCACGGGGAGGGTTTTACACACACACACACAGAACACGAGAAACGGCGGCACGACACCGTGGAGTAACATCCTCACAGCGCACCGCGTCAGAACCGAGCCGCGGAGAGAAACTTGGATCGGTCGCGAGACGCCGGTGGGCGGAGCCAACAGGTTACAGCTCACAGGTATTCATGAGGTTTTTCTTTCCTCCTCCTCCTCCTCCTCCTTCTTCTCGAAACTTCCGGCTTGTGTCTGATGGAGCTGTCATCCTGCTCAGCATCGCTTCTCCTCCTGACATGTTCTTTAAAGTTAAACTGCTCCCTGAACCACATTCAACACGTTCAGACTGCAGTCTTTCCGATGCGTTTCATGAGTCTGCTGCAGATGTGCTGGATGTTGATGCATTTCCCGTTATTCCTGTGAGAAGTTAGGGGTTGTGTGTTGCTCTGACGTCACAGGGGGACATTGTTATTGCGAGCATGGTTAAGATATCATGTCATCGATGATGAACAAACATAAGGTTTCACTGTTAGCTCCCAAGAGCGCCGTCTTCTGTCACTCACCACTTTCCGGCGGTGTTCAGCATCACGCTGATGAGAAATCCAGCGTACGTTAAGCGGTTCAGCTAGTTAGCGAGCTACAAGATGACCAGCGCAATGACGTTGACGGAGGTATCAGAACGATCTGTTTCAATGAGGACTAAAGGACTAAAGCGCTGCTGCATCGCTCTCTTTAGCTAGAAATGAAACGTGGGCTAATTTCACTAATTTGCACCACTATCAGCACAGCATTGTGGGTAAACCGTTAACCAAAGTGATAATAGACCATCATTAGCATGAAAGAATTGTAACAAATTGCACTGTCAACAAACGATACCTGAGCGATGACATACTGATACCTGAGTAAGTATTACCTGCCTTTAGGGCAGTAATGGCTCGACACGGAAATGACATTTTAGCTACCAGCTTAGCAGCAGAGTATGCTGTCACTATGCTAACATTATGCTCTTGGAACCATCGCGTCATCGTAGTTAACTTTTTTAACTAAACTCGTAATGAGGGTAGTATGGAGTTATGTTATATATACTCCATGGTGTGCTTGTACAGGAAAATAACTAATGACAGGGTGGTGTGGTGGAACTGCAAAGCGTAAACTCCTCTGTCCTGAAGATGTCAGAAAAGGTACAGATTTACTGCTAACTGATACAAAGCGTTAACACTGGAGACTCCTTCCATACATTTTAAATAGATGTCTTCACCATATCGACGATTACATACGTTTAAAAAAATTCGTTTATGTGGAGTATCTGCCATACAAGTCACTGTGAATGAGCTGTTACTACAGAAACGATAACGTATTAAACGCGCACATTAATATGAACGCGCGCTACTGTCAGAGCTGCTGTTATAGAAAATGAATCAACACCTTCTGACCAATCACAGTCCAGCACTGATAATATAAATAGTAATTTACGCAATTACAGCACGCTTAATCACTGTTTACTCTGACAAGTGTTTTCATGTTACGCTGTTCTACCTCAATCAATTCTTCTGACACACCAGTTCCACCAGAAAAAAAACCTTTTCCCTCTCTCCACTTCCTTATAAGATGAACGCCAGAACACAGAATGGAAAAAGCAAAAAGCAAAAAAAAAAAAAGTGATAGTGACTCAACATCTCCTGGCAAAAATTATGTATTTCTTTTTCAGCCGCTGACTTTCTGATGGTTTATTTAACTTATTTTTCCCCACATGGTCCTTGGAACAGAATGTTTTTTGGGAGAGGACGGCAGAAGGACTGGACGTTTTCAGAGTGTTTTGTAGAGGACCGGAGTGTGTCAATGTGGAGTGTACAAAAAAACTACAATGCAGTGGATTGTGAGTGTGACAATGGTGCTATTGTTGCAGGGCTTAGCATAGTGCTGTGTCACCGTACTGGGTCCTGATGGTGTCAAACTGTCAGATCTACATTTAAAGCACAAGCTAAACCAGTTAGGGATTTGTGGATTGGTTGTGTGCATGAATTGTTCCTTGTCTTATACTTTTTTTTTTTTTTTTTGCAACCTATATGTTTGCAGCAAAACTTACTGATGTTTTCCTGAAAAACCCCAACATCCTGGGTCTCAAAGGATCACTCTATCCTCTATAGAGTTCCACTCTTAGTTACAGCTCAGCGTGATGGTCATTTCCAATTAGTAAAGATGACTGGACTCTTCAAATGGTTGTTGAAAATCCTGATTATTCTCTTGACTTCCCGCAAATTCTATACTCCAGATCAACAAGGAAATTAAGGCTCTGTTTCCAGAGGCTGTTGTCTCTGGAAGCAGTTCCCAGAAGTTGCTTAGGCTCTGTAGGAACCAGACATAGCTTTTCTTGTCTCTGAAGAAAACAGGCTCTCTTTCTGAAGGACATACAACTGAAGAAAGCCAGCCCTGGTTCTGGACAATGGTAGCTCTGGAAGCGGGGTTTGTATCTGCAGGTTGTTTGGGTCGAAGTCAGGTGCTGTTTCTCGAGGCCCTTTTGCTCATTTGGAGCAAGCTTGAAGACAAGCATTTCTGAAGAATCCAGGTTCTGTTTTTGGAGATTGTTAACTCTAGAGTTAGATGCTGTTTCTTAAACCACTTTTACTCTGGAAGTAGGTTTCAGTAAGACTCACTTCAGAGGGAAGCAGGCTCTGGACAGAATTAGCTCTGGAAACAGGTATGTTTCTTGAGATTAACTCTGAGAGCAGGCTTTGATCATAGAGACCATTAGTCCTTCATCTGGACATTGTTCATCTCTAAAGGAAGTACATTCTGTTTCTAGAGGATGTTATTTTTGGAAACCTGCTCTAAAGATAGCAGGCTCTGGAGAACATGCTCAGCAAGCAGGCTTTGATTTTGAAGGGTCTTTGGCATTGAAGGAAACAGAGTCTGTTTCTGGAAGACATTATTTATGGAAACAGGCTCTTTTTGTGGGGGTCATAGCTTTATTTCTAGAAGCTGTTAAGCTTTGAGAACAGGCTCCATTTATATAAGTTGTTCATTTTAAGCATTATCTGGATATTCACCTCTGACATTGTTTTTTGAAATCTGTTTGGCTCCAATTAAAGCAGGCTCTGTTCCTGGAAAGTGTTAACTCTGGGGACAGGTTCTGTTTCTGGAGACCATTAGCTCTGGAGACAGGTTCTGTTTTAGGAGAACATTATCTCTGGAAGGCTGAGATATTGGCAATGAAGAAATCGGGCATTGTTTCTCCAAAATATTAGCTCCAGCAACAGATTCTGGAAGTACACACTGTTTTTAGATTGCATTAGATCTGGAATCAGACTGTGGAATCTGTTTCTGGAGGCTGTCTGGCTCGGAAGCAAGCAGTCTCTGTTTTTGGAGAGAACTCAGCCATGTGCCATGCTATTGGACTGGTACATGGCTGCCAGGAGCCTCCCACTTGTTCAGGCCTTGTGTTGATGTGGTCAGACCAAGCGAGGCGAAGAGATTAGCTCAAACCACATGGACAAATTAGGGCTGAGGAATCGAGCCGTGGCATGCAGAGGCGTAAAACCTCATTTGCCAAGAAGAACTTCCGTTGTCCTACTTGGAGAAATGATCAGAAAGTTTAGTCTTTGTTTCATAATGGGTTGTCGTTATTCCTAACAATCAGTGTGGTTGTAAAAAAGGAGAGAATTATATTTGATTCCTGGTTAAATCACATTGATTCTTTCAAGATATTCTTGAGCGTTTCATTTTAATAATCCCATATTTTAGCTGAAAGACCTTGTGCATACATTGTAAATTCATTACAATGTACATGAACATATTGAGGAGCAGATATATACAACAGGCCTTTATCAGCAGTGTTTATCTTTTTGTCTCGTTTACAAAGACATGTAGACACCATAAACCATATAATCACAAGCACACCGCAAAACTTCAAGAACCCTGAGCCAGAGGCGCTTTTTTGTATCTAGCAGAGTTACAGCTGCATTGCTAATAGTTTCACAGAGGAGGTTGAAGTAGATTCTGGAAATACATAAGCCATTACTTTGCATAATTTGCACAACATAATTTGTTTTCTGAGATGGTTATCACAGAAACTATGAGCCATTAGTAGATGCTTGATAAGTGGGTTGCACGTGGACAGCTTCGAGCAATACTTATTATAGTCGGTGTAATCCATCTTGTATTCCTCGAGACAAGCACAGCAGCTGAGGAGGTTTCTCCGAGTGAACATTGTGGCTAATGCAGCGGTCACAGGACAGCGACGTTGCGGCAGTTTGGTTTAGCCACAGGAACATGTGATTCACCCTGAAGCGTCTCTGGGGGGAGAGGGGGAGTGTGGGAAAGGCCTGAAAAGTGCAGAGAGATTGTGAATGAAAGGCAGGATTGGGAAGTTAAACCCCTATGATGTGCTGAGAGACAAGTGCGGAAGCTCTGTGAATGCTGATGCTCTTCTGCCATTAGTGAGTCCACACCAGGACTTGACTCTATCACAAGGGATGAAGGCTTTTCTTTTTATATCCCCCCAACCCACCCGTCTTTTCGGCTATTTCTCCTTGCGTCTTTGATGGTATTAAAGTTTTCACGTGTCAGACAGCACAGATCCCAGCGAGATGAAGAATGGAGAGATGAGAGGGAGCGAGAGCAACTAGGTCAGAGAGATAGGATAACTCAGCTGCCTCGTTTCAGCCTCTTAAAGGGGGCGCGCCGTTTTCTGCAACACATTTGGCGAAGTACTCTCACAGGCGCTTAGAGTAAAAGAGGTCCCAGCTGCCAAGTGGCTTCTTCAGGTACTTCCCGGTCCAACACCATGATACTCGGCTTTATCTGTGGGAAAGAAGCGGCCACAGATTCGACAACAATCCGAACGGGGGCAAGATGTGCTGGTGGGAATTCTTCCGGTGCTGTGTTAACATTAACTGAAGAGAAACTGGGAGAAATCTCTGCAGAAAACAGATGCCACTAGTTCAGGCCTCTTTTTGGTAAGAGGAGTTCAGGAAATAACTCGTAAAGCTTCTACATTGCTGGTCAAATTGAAAAAGAAAAGCCCATATGTGTAGTTGGGAAGAAATAGGCCATAATCATAATAATAATGATGGAGCATTGCAGCTCTTGGCTTCATGTCCTTTGCCCGCTATCAGCATCCCAACTGGAACAAGCTGTTCGGCCTTTTATTTGTTGTGAAAGTGCTGACGTGGTTTTGTAATTCGTCCCTGTTACACTACAGTATCATTACACATATCAGGAGTCCATGGCTATAAAAAGCGCCTGTTTTCCACCCTGGAGTTAATCATACTGGACTGTAACTGAACCTGGTGACCTTTTGTAGTGAAAGAGGCTTTTATTTTATTGTGTATCAGTATAGCAGCATTTCTTCCTATCTCTCTCTGTCTCTCTCTCTCTCTTTATCTGTTGCTCTTGGTCCTGCTCAGGCCTGGGAGTTTGAGCTGCAGATTAATTGAGACAGGCTCGGCCACCTCGGAAATCCGCACTATGTTTATATTCGCCAGTAACGATCAGACCTAAATGTATTTATCTGCCCCTGTGCTGGTGTTATCTAGCACTGGGATTGGAGTGTGTATATACAGATTGGAAGGATTAGAGGCTTGGGTGGTGGTTTGGACCTGTAAGTACAGTACCTATCTCATCCAAGCCCCCTCCCCTTTAATAAATGGCCTCCATTGGGCTGTTGCTTTCCCCTGCAGGACAGCACCATTAGTTTTGACTGATGATCTGTTCCTTTGAAAGGGCGATCTTAAGCACATTGGCATAGAAAATCTGATTCACAACACCCCCCCTTCCCAACACCATTCTCTATCTTATTATCCTTTCCCTCCACTTCAGCCAGGATTCTCTTTCTCCTCCTTTTCTCCCTCTCAATTTGTCGCTAATTTGCTGGAAGTGCTCCTCGCCTCGAGGGCTGCTTGAGTTCCATTGTGTTTTATCTTCATTTTGTCTTTGTGTGTGTGCAGTGTGTGGAGTCAGAACATCAGATGGGTTTGCACTCACAGTGAGTGTGTGGAGATGTTTTATATGGATAGAGGAGTTAAGAATAGTTAAGGATTACTGGGGTGTATTTCTATAGACATCTATAGAACGTTACAAAATGTACCAAGAGGCAGTTCTTTGGCCAAATGTCCTCACTAAACTTTCACAACTTGCATACACTTCCAAAACTGCACACATTACACAACTTTACTGTAACCTCCTGCCTTGTTGATGTAGTAGTGCACACACTAAATGTAAAGAGACACAAATGAAATCACTTATACAGAGGCACATGAGACAAGTGTATGATCCTGAAACTGCTGCCTCATGAAATTACAGGAAGGGTTGCCAGATCTGGCCAATAAGAGTAGCCCCAAAACAAGCTCAGTACCAAAACTCCAAACACCACATTTCAAGTCCAATATCAATGCCGAGGATACTGTAGCATTTTCAAAGTAAAGTACAACATACAACATAAGTTTACTGATGCCTTATTAAAACCATCCACATTTCCTTACAGATGTAACAGCCATGAATAATACGGTTAAGAGGTTTTCACGTGTCCATCTGGAGGAAGAACAATTAAAGGTTCTGTGCAGAACCCTACAACACAGTGTTTCCCTATCAGAGAGAGAATCATTTTAGGAACCCTTAACTATCCAAAGAACATATGTTTTCGATGTATGAAAATGAGTATTGCTGGTGTAGGAGTGTATAGCATTTGCCGTTTCCATGGCAACGTGGGGTTAATTTGGTATCGAATTTGGGTATAAGCATCGCCGTTGAATTATGGATTCGGATTGGTCAGGAGGTGTTGATAAATTATCTATAACGGCAGCTCTGACAGTAGTGCAGCTGCAAATCAAAGGTTTATATTAACTTGCTTGCTCTTCACAGTAGCTCCACATAAATGGATCGTTGATACGGTGTTTTCTGTGAGGAGATGTTTATTTAACATTTATGGAAGGAGTCTCCAGTGTCAGCGCTTTGTAACAGTCAGAGGTAAAGCTTCAACTTTAAATTTTCTGACGTCTTCAGGACAGAAGAGTTTCTTGGTAACATGACAAGCGGTGAATAAAAGAAAAGAGAGGTTTGTGAGACTTTATATATAGCTGCTATAACATAAGTGATTAAAAACTTGTTCCACAAGGCAGATGTTCCACAAAATTAAATGTAACTATAAATAGATAAAAAGTATGACATATTCTTCTTTAATTTAAAAAATTGTAATCGTTGACTTAGTGGTTATCTCTCGCACCTCCGGGGCTGGTGGTTGTGCCCTGAACATATTTATTGCTGAGAGATTTCCCAAGATTTTCTGTTGTGTCCTTTCTCAAAGAGCCAGTTAGTCTGATCCGGTTAAAGATATTTTTTTGAAGAATTTTGTTTAGTGTTTCTACCTAAAGTCTGCAAAATCACAGCACAAGGCTGTTTGGCTATGGACCAACCGGTCTGGATATTCCATCTTTGGATGTAATTGCCCACATAGTTTAACTGCTTTTGCATATTGCTAGTTCATCCCACAATCCCAAAACACTCTTTGTATCCTTGTTGGACGCACGCTGCAGCAACTGTTTCGTACATTCCCCTCTGACTCTCTGTAGGAGGTACCAAAGAGTCCATTAATGAGATACCTCAGCCCTTAGGGGAAACAAAAAAAACCCAAACCCTAAATAGCGGTGAGCCACAGAAACGTAGAACTGAAGCTCTCCCACAGACTGAGAGCTGGTGTGAATGAAATTAGTCTGAGCAGTGACGGATGTGGCGGCGTAAATTAAACCAGCTCCCCCTTCTGCTAGGTGACAGCGCAGAGGTGATTAGACCTCGTCCCCGCAATGTTTTGTAATTTATGAACCCGCGCTTCCGTATCGCCTGTGCACGAACAGCGGCCCCACACACTCCATTGACCACAGCCATTATAGCCAAGAGCTAGGGAGTTAAAAATGGCCTCATTTTCCTCTTGAGGAGCCACATTTTCCTCAGGTCCGAGTGTAGTGAACGTCCCTTGTGTGTTGTTTGGGCCCTCGTGTGCATTAAATATGCTGACTCTGGCCCAGAGGTAACACTTTTGTGGGTTTTTGTTTGCTGTGTATGATCCGATGCTCAAGCTTTATTTTTAACCTTAGGTGACACGTGTATTTTACTCCATACAGTGTTACTGTATATTAAGGGAAATATTTTCTTTGGATAAAGTGAATAAGGTCACAACTTGTCTGAGCTTGAAAGCTAGGTTTTTTAGTCAGTGGCAGGATTTTTTTTTTTTTAAAAAAAAGAACAATATTCACAAAAAGATGGAAACTTGTGAAAGGTTGAGCTTTGGCAATTTGAGGGATTGTGTAATTCATAAATGTTATAAAAGTCAACATTTCCATTCGGGTATCATTGTGTCATCTTGCCATAGGTGGCCTAGCACACCACTGATCAATTAGATCAGCAAGATGCTGTATTCCCAGGAGTTGAGCTCTCCTTGGTGAAAATGAATCCCTGAGGCAGGCCTCCCACCATCACACGTTCATTTATTTTATCTTGCTATCTGTCTGTTGCATTCCTTGTGTGTACCCCCTTCAAAAATGTATTCTTCAAAGCCTCCTGTATATTTCATTTTTAAAATCTCATTAACTTCATGTCCCAATGGAAGGAGTTGCACATCCAAATGGCAAACCCATGGCAACTAGTGCAAGGACTCAGAGATCAGTGTTAACAAATCACCCATTAACGAGTCTTTCACAATGCTTGAATCCATCATGTGGAAGAATCCATTGGGGAAAACACTGAAACCTTTTTTTGTGAAATGTATTTTCACAAACAGAGTGCTTCATCGCATGTTGTCAGAGCTGCGTCGGTTTTGGTTTATGGCTTCCTCTGACAGAACATTTGTGGCTGGTTGAAAGTGGGAGAGTTACGAAAGCAAAATGAAAAAGGCCCATTGTGCACTGCATTTGTTTTGTTCTCAGATTCTTCTGTTTTGCATGCCCACCATTTCTTGTACCTCTGCACCCAAAAAATTGACAAAACCTGCACCATGCTCTTTCCCCTCACCTTCCCTGAAAGTCGTTCCCTCTGTCGCAATTCACCCCGAATGACAATGTCTGGCAAACTTGCACAGTCTTCAGCTTATCAATGAACGCGTTTCTTAATTGAGTCAGCCATTTCACACCATCACACCACCCTATTTTTTTTCTCTCTCTTGAAGTTAGTAAGAAAATAAAACTGCACTATTGCCAGAGCTGCTGTTATAGCAAATTAATCAACACTTTCTGACCGATCAGGATTCAAGAGCACAGTAGTATAAGTAAAATGTTCTTAATTCCATCAAGATTCATCTCCACTGTACTATAAACAGCTGGTATCGGGTGGGTGGGGAACGGTGCATACGTGCCCAGAACATGTCCTTCAGCCATCACTGAAGACTTGTGTTGTAACTCGCCTCTTCTGTAACTTGTGCACAAACGACCTTTGTTCTGTGAGCCGTCACTGCCCAGTGGCCAGAATTTTGGAATCAGTCGATTTGGATTTGCGGTAAACATACCTCATACAGGGTATATGGCTTCCAGCTCTTTTTCCTCCCCTCTTTATTTTGGCCCATTCCATTGTGTGCTTAATGTAATTTTAACAGCTTTTAAATATGCGTGACGTGCCAGTAGTCTGATTGTGCGCCAGCATCTGGAGCTGATTCAGTCCAGCCTGTGATCGTTAAAAATAAAAAAAGAGAGAGAAAGAGAAAAAGAAAATCCTCCCACCCTGACGTAACTCTTCAGCAAGCGCTAAAGTGGATGGTGCCAGCTCGGCTTGTTGGCTTCTCAATGCTACACACACACACACACACACACACACACACACACACACACTATATAAAGCACCACCAATAGTAGGTCTTCATTAGTATCCAAGGTTGACAAGATAGCAATGCTGAAGGTCTTTCAGCTGGTTGCCAGGGCAATTTATTTGCAGAGAATGCCTTAGTTGTGATAAATGTTGCTCATCACCCTTTGGCCCTGAAAATGTCACTGGATTTGACCTTTGATCCCAGTCTTGCCACACAGCTGTAAAACCTGTAGGGATAGGATGGGATGGGGGGGTTCGGTGATGCCTTCTTAAAGGCCACTTCAATTTGTCACTGTGCGATTGATTACAGTGTTTCTTCACCAGCAGCTGGCTGTTTAAAAGACAACGTGAAACATAAATTTGAACATTTTTATTCGGGTACATATTTCTCAGTGAAATGGACTGTTCAGATGGGCAGGGATTTGCAAAAGTGTCCGTTTTCCAAACAAACTAGCTTGTTACAATGGTGTGTCAGGCTCCAGAAAAGCATTCACGCTGTCATCGGGAGACTGTGAGTTCAAATCCCGATGATGCCACAGCCATCTGTGGCCAGGAGCCCAAGAGAGCAAAATTGGATGTGCTCTCAGGGGAGAGAGGGGTGGCATACTCACTCTCCCTTATTAATCACAGTGACACTAGCCAATCGTGGGAGCATCTGTGAGCTCATGCATGCAGAAGTGGGTAGATAGCGCTTTCCTCAGTGTGTTATGCCGGCCCCTGCCGTTGCATGAACAGCAGTTTGAAAAGATGTGGTTGGCTGGCTTCATGTCCCTCACCCATCGCCCTCACCGTCCCTGGTTGGTAGCAGTTGTGTTAGAGGAGAGAGCTGCCTGATGGGTAAATTAGGTAGAAAGTAATGGGAAAATTAAATAAATAAATAATAATGAGTGAATGTCGACCTTTTTTCTGTGTCAACTAACTGAATGGGGGAGGCGAAACATGACATGACTGGATGTAGGGGAGGGGGAGATGAAACATGACTGGGTGTGCATGAGGTGAAATGTGACTGGGTGTGGGGGAGGGGTAGGTGAAACGTGACTGAGGGAGGGGTAGGTGAAACGTGACTGGGTATGGGGGAGGTGGAGGTGAAACGTGACTCGAGGTGAAACGTGACTGGGTGTGGGGGAGGGGGAGGTGAAACGTGACTGAGGGAGGGGTAGGTGAAACGTGACTGGGTGTGGGGGAGGGGGAGGTGAAACGTGACTGGGGGATGGGGAGGTGAAACGTGACTGGGTGTGGGGGGAGGTGAAACGTGACTGGGGGAGGGGGAGGTGAAACGTGACTGGGGGAGGGGGAGGTGAAACGTGACTGGGGGAGGGGGAGGTGAAACGTGACTGGGTGTGTGTGGGGGGTGACACGTGACCGGAGGGGAGGGCAAAACAACTTAAGCCCGTGAAATTAAGGGAAAACGTGAGGCCG
>CM074927.1:1661185-1664169 GCA_037576815.1 Pangasius larnaudii
ATCTGAATTCCCCCTCACCCAACACACACACACACACACACACACACACACACACACACGCACCAGTTCTCTGTCCCCCCTGTGGTACAGATAGTGAAGGTATTTTGTCTCGAGTCCTTTGTTTTGCGGCTAAGTGGGGGACTTTATACACACAAACACAAACACACACACACACACACCCTTATTAGCATGTTGACCAACCTGGCCCACTTTCACATCTTTCACTCTTTTTTGCGACTGGTACCGAGCTTCAAACTACGGGATTAATCTCTGAGAAAATCAACGAGAAACAGCCAATCAGAGTCTGAGGGGAAATCACATAAAATCGGCCGCCACGCACAGCAGATCCCTGAATCCAGTTACTCATCCGTCTGTTTGTGTTTGGACAGCGACAACAAAATAAGCACAACAATACAACTTCTATAAGAAATTATTTGGCGTAGTTGTTAGGAACAACCAAAATAAACACAAACATGATAAGATTCATGCTGGTGCACATTATGAAAATAGCTACAGTTTTTGCCTCGCACCTCCGGTTCTCTTTGCGGAACAGACCTCGCTGCCTGCGTCTCTGTCCTAACAATTTTATCTCAACATTTCTGTTTTATTCCTCTTTTTTCTTGTTTCTGTACAAAATAGTGGCAAAGTCATGTCGCAGACATTTTGTGCATTTTTGCTGTTGTTGAGAGAAAGCAGGATTTGGGAATCAGGCACACTTTGGTGAGATTTCACGTAGTGTGCTCCCTGCTACATCCACACGAGATTCGGAGACTTTGGAAAGTCGTGTACTGTTCACTCAGCTTCACACAAGTAAAATGGTGTCACAGAAACAGGAAGTACACTTCTGATGCCCCCCATATAATGCCCCCCAATGGACTAGTCCACTTCTCGTTCTGGATGTGAGTGAAAACTGTTGCTTGACTCTGATTACATCTGGGCACTACCAGGTTGTTCTCGTGCCTGTTTAAACAATGCTCTCATGTCTTAAACTGTAATAAAGCATTTTATGAAGTTACCTAAAGGCAGAAAGGGCCTCATTTAATAAAGATGTGCGATAACCAAACATGAACATACAGTTATTTCCTGAAAGTTCCTACGATGCATTTATAAATATCCTTACATGACGGGGAACGAGTTGTGCGTGATACTTCAGGGTAGTTTTCTGTTAAAATGGGAAGAAAAATCCAACACTGGAGCAAAAAGAAAAGATTTCATAGCTGGAATAAGTCTAAGCAGTCATGTGAAATGTCCTCTCTCTCAGTACTGCACTGTTAATGAGGTCCTCATTAAACATAAGTAAATAAACCACTGTGGGTTGTGCCCTAATAGTAAAATAATCAGTGCCATGGTTGTGTCATTAAGCACAGTTACTGTTACCAACCTGAAGTTGATTATTTTCCTATAGCAGCATGTCCCTGAGAGTTTTATTCCTTTTATTCCACAGCAATTTGCCAACAATAACCATTGTTATTTATGTATAGTTAAATTTAACGTTGTGGAACATCCACGAAACCAGTACGCTCCTGTTCTCGCTTATGTTATAGCAGCTATAAACAGTCACCAGCCTCTCTTTTTTTCCCCTCTCTGGAAGCTAAGAAGACAAAAGAAACACACCTTGTCATGTTTCTGCGAACCCACAAAAGCTAATCAATCACTACAAATAAAAAAAAATTGCCAAAATCTGACGTGAGATCAAATTCACAGATTACATTCACTCACATCACAGGAATTTGTTCTCTACAGGCGGAAAGTGTGTGTGTGTGTGTGTGTGTGTGTGTGTTAAGTGCTATGGCAGGATGCTAGCTATAAACGCTTTCAAAGTGTGGCTCATAAATGCCTCAGTGTGCTCTATAGGACACATTAAAGACGCCATCACACACACAAAGCATTACTTTTACGGTTTTATGACACACACTGCTGAGGCTCTGCTTTCAGGAAGTAAAGTCTAGAGGCCTGGAGACTAAAGCTCTGTCTTTTCTTTATGGATATGACAGAAAATCGAAATCTAGGGCCATTTCCAACATTTAAACCTTCTTTTATTCGCATTTTGTTTCAAATTCGTCAGCTCGACTACTCGATTCCAGATCAAGCAAAAGCTCAGCTCAACTAATAGCGCCGTATTCGCCACTCGATCACTTCCTCACTTCCCTCCTTTTGGTCCCGAAGAAAAGTCATAAAAAGTCATAAAAATGCAGGGCCTCGTTCCAATCCTCATAGTCCCTACCCAGGTACTGAAAGTGTAGACTTTTAAACACACATTGTTTTCCTCCTTTGTGTTTGAACACTTTGATATAAAGTAATAAAACCCTTGCGAAGGCCTCGTTTCAGTTCTAACATGAAAAAGTGTCATTCAAAACTCCAAAACATGTGATGGCTACGGCTGGGCGATATGACAGAAATATCGTATCACGATAAACGATATATCTCCCGATATTTAGTTGCAAAAGATACAGTAGTGTTGTAATAAAAAAAAAGCTATAAAATTAATAAACTTGTTTATTATTAATAAACAAAGTGACAATTTCTTTTTATTTTTTGTTTTTAAAAAAAGCATTTTTATTTACAAAAATACAAATATTCAACAATGACAAAGATTTTTTTAATTACAGTTTTACTTAACAAAACTGGAACAAAAATTAAAGCAAAAATGAAACAAAAATTGAAATAACAATAAAAACAAAAATGATACAAAAAAAGCAAAAAAAAAAAAATTGAAAACAATGTAACATGAGATAAACATTTAAATAACAATAAAAATTATTAAAAATAATGAGTAAAAATATGAAAAATTAAGACAGAAATGAAACAAAAATTGAAATAAAAATGAAGCAAAATTTGACAAAATGACAAAAAAAAAATTAAACAACAATTTAAATAAACTAAAAATAAAATTTAAGACAAAAATTTAACAAAAATTGAAATAAAAGCTCCAGACTTTCTCCTCTGGGTTATCCAGTTTCCTCCAAATGTCCTTTTCACCCCAA
>CM074927.1:1675625-1694445 GCA_037576815.1 Pangasius larnaudii
ACACACACACACACACACACACACACACACACACACACACACACACACACACACACACACACACACACACAGATGGACAAGTTGGATGTTAGGAATTGTGGATTCTTGTGGAGCTGATATGAGAGAGAGCCGTGTGTGTGTGTGTGTGTGTGTGTGTGTGTGTTCATGGTTTTTTGGAAAGCATTTTTACCTCACACACTCCCTCACTTTAATCTATTACACAACATTGACATTTGACATTTCTTATTAATATTCTAATGAGCGGCTTCTGATTGGCTCCTGAAAGAGACATGCTCATGAATATGCACGACTCTGCTGTTGCGTTTACCCCGTTTGTGTATTTCTCACAGCTTTTCTCATAAGTCTCACACACACACACACACACACACACACTCACGTCTGAGGTAAACTTAGACGTCCTGAACGCTTCTGTCTCGTTTCCGGACAGTCGTCGCTACGTCTTTACACACTGCCTCTATAAAAGACTTAGCATCTATATGATAGCTAGCTTATGCCTTGCAGCTGCTTTCGCTCTCTCTCTCTCTCTCTCTCTCTCTCTCTCTCTCACTCTTTCTCTCTTTGGTCCTTTGTAGAGCAGCTACTCACACACAAGAGCACGATGAAGCTCTGAAGTTTGTCTCACGCATGCTTGCTTTGTGAACACTGAATAGATTTTGTGTATGTGTGTTTATTTAGCTAATACAGGTGTGTGTTGTGGACTTTGTACTCTTCTGCCTTACGTCAGTCCGTGTGTGTCTGTATGTGAGAGAGAGCAGTGTGTGTGTGGGTGTGTATGATGTGGCTGGGGCATGTGGCTGCAGCGGTGTGTAAATAAGAGATCTAAGTTTAACTCTAAAGTTCAGCTACCCTAAAATACCACACACCCACACACACATACAGAGCGGAGATTGTGGCGAACATAACACCACTGTCCAGATGCTGATAAAACACCTCCTTCTATTTCTAAGTTTCATATTCGCTACGCACACTTCCTGAGTGAAGATCTAATATGCGTGATGGCTGATAAGTCTGTAATAAACACTCCGTGTTGCGTTGTTATGGTGAAGCGGCGTCACTGGTACCAAACCAAAGTTGATTAGTTTTCTATAACGGCATGTCCCCAAGTGTCTTTTATTCCTCTTACAGCCCAGCAGTTTAGCAAGTTTATAATCAGAATTAATGTTGTGGAACAAGTTACTTTCTGTTCTCGAGTACATTATCGCAGTTTATGGAAGGAGTCTCCAGTGTCAGTGCTTTGTAGCAGTCAGAGGTAAAGCTGCCTCTTCAGGACCGAAGAGTTTACGCTTGGAGGTAAACTCAAAGCGTATGACGACAAGATGCATTTTTTAAAAAAAATAACTTAGAAAAGAAGAAAACTTAGAGAACAAATAGTGTTGAATGTTAGCATGAAATGTAACTATAAATAGATAAAAACTATGACCTGTTGTTTAATAAATGAAAAGTTGGTAACGTGCTGTTAGGGAAAATGTAGGAAATGTCTAAAAAAAAAAAAAAAAAACATTTTTGAAGTGGTCCACCTGTTATTTATCTTTCTTTTCTTTTTCCTTTTTTCCTGTTCAGCCGTAGAGACGCAGAGCACAAGTTCGGAGGAAATCGTCCCCAGTCCGCCGTCTCCTCCTCCGCCACCGAGGGTCTACAAACCCTGCTTCGTCTGCCAGGACAAATCCTCTGGCTACCACTATGGCGTCAGTGCCTGTGAAGGCTGCAAGGTAAAACACACACACACACACACACACACTCACGCGCGCAAAGTTCCTTCTTTTCACGTAAAACTAGGCTTTCTGTTACGCATCATCGGTGCTTGGCCCCCTGCTATATCGCTCTGCATCTAAACTATTTTGCAAGTTAACATCCTGAACATTCAACATTGTGAGATGTGTCTAAAAATAACAAAAGTCATGCTTCCAAACAAAAGTTATACTTGAGAGAGAAGTGGTAAGTAATACGGAAACAGGCAAACGTGAACGATCGCTTGTGAATGTTAGCTTTTAGAACAAGAAGAAGAAACACGTTTTAATTTTTTTTTTTTTTTTTGTTAGAATTCATTTTTCGAAGGCAAAAATATTCAGGAAAAAAAGAGAATTTCGTTTCAGCAAAAAGCAGGAGGACTTGAGTGATGGTGTTATTTAAAAGAGCTGAATACAGAGGTGTGTGTGTGTGTGTGTGTGTGTGTGTGTGTGTGTGTGTGTGTGTGTGTGGGTTGAAGTTTGGTCGAGGAAATATGGCAGCTCTGGAATTGCGCCTGTTGTATGCATCCAGTATCGTGTGCGTGCGTGCGTGCGTGCGTGCGTGCGTGCGTGCGTGCGTGTGTGTGTGTGTGTGTTATGCACTATGCACGCCAAGAGATTTGTTCCATTTCTGTTTCTTAAGCCGTCTGTTACTGTAGCCAAGCAAGGATGGTGTGTGTGTGTGTGTGTGTGTGTGTGTGTGAGGTAGAGACAGAGGAGCACCCAAACATGATTCATTCTTCAGCCCGTCTGCCAATAGCTGTCTGACACTGATATTGTAAAACACACACACACACACACACACACACTGCTCTCTGTCTATCTGTCTATCTGTATCTTTCTTTGTTTTAAATTCAGTCCAATCAGCAACTCCTGAGATTTTAAATCATGTTTTAAATTCAGTGCTCACAAAAGAAAAAATAAACTTATTATGCAGCAACAATCAGTTCATAATAATCATCATCATCATCATCATCATCATCATTTGCAATCAACTACTCATTACGGTGTCATTTTAATAAGATCATGTGATGCCTTTGTTTGTCTCCAGGCTTTCTGCAGTATGAAAATATTCACTTATTTCTATAATAGTTCAAATTGAGTTGTTAACGAAGCGTAATGTGAAATAATTTATCAGCATATTGTTGTAAAAACGGCGTCCCGAAATCCCCAGCATTCAACATTGTGTGCGTTTCCTCCACAGGGCTTTTTCCGCAGGAGCATCCAGAAGAACATGGTGTACACGTGTCACCGGGAAAAGAGCTGCATAATCAACAAGGTGACGCGAAACCGCTGCCAGTACTGCCGCCTGCAGAAGTGTCTGGAAGTGGGCATGTCCAAGGAGTGTGAGTACCTGCTCCAAAATCTCCTCAGATCATCATCATCGTTGTCATCATCGGCCGCGACGCTACCTGTTCCGAAAATCCGTATCCGTGTTCAGATTAATTACATTTAAATTCATTCCGAGCTACAAAGTGGGGCTGGACCACTGACGCCTCCACGTTCGTCTTTTTTTCTTAGCAAGAAGTTAGCTAGCTAGCGGTGATGCTGAATATATGCTTGTTGATTGAGCTAAAGCTAATACCTGTATATAATACAGCATACCTCATTTGTCTACTGTTGATGCTCTGAGCAGCCATTTTGATTCGGGGTTGAGGAGACCGTCCTTGAGACTTGAGAGGGCGTTGTCTTTGTTTTTTTTCCTAGTTGGAGGTCGAGTTACGGGTTTTATTTGAATTCAGCACCTAAAACGGAAGTGTTATTATTATTTTTTTTTTTTTTTGCATTTGGAAACTCTGGCACACAGTTCCTGCTTAGTCTCTACTAGAGATGTGAGTGTTTTTGTTTTTGTTTTGTTTTTTTTAACCCGTTCGCACAGTTAATTTTGTTTGTACCTGCTCACGATATTTTCTAAATTCAGTTGGTTCTATTAAAAAACAAAACAAAACAAAACAAAAAAAAAAACAGCAGCCTGATGTAAACCACCATGACCCTGACCAGGCAGTTACTAAGGATGAAGGCATGAACGCTAATGTTAATGAACCTTCGCGAATAGTGCTCCTCGTATTCGTGCCTGTATTTGTATTTGTTTAGAAGAGTCTGTATCCGTATTCGGTTCCGTCCCTGTATCACACTGAAGCATCAGTGACACTGTTCAGACCAGGACCTGGACATTACGACCATATCATTCCAATACTGTGATAAATGATGTATTTTGCCAATGATTACCACCTCCGATTGGAAGCACCAATAAGATTTATGAAAATTGTAGCTAAATTGTACCAAAAACACTTTTTCTCTTGGTTTCGATTAATTAAATTGAGGTCGAGTACAGTGTCTAAGATAAAGGTGTAATAAAAGATGATGAATATATATATATATATATATATATATATATACAAGAATTGAGATGTATACAGTTGCTAATGCTAAAAGATGCAAGAAGGTCCTGCTTGAGAAAAAAACTTTGCAGAAAAGTAATAAATTACCCAAGATTAAAAAAAAAAAAACAGGTAAATACCAAACTAGATATTATCTGAAGCTAGCTTCTAAGGGGCCAATTTATTTTGACCTGGAATATATAAAATACATATTTTTAAAATAGATGCTGAAAAAAAAAATTCCTGCTTGGAAGCATTTTTTGCATTTTTTATTTATTTATTTATTTGTTTGTTTATTTTCATATATATCAAGTGATTGTGATTATGATACTTTTGTCATATCGCCAATAATTTAGACGCAGCATTAGTTTATTATCGGACCACCGGGATAACTGTATCTCATACAGGAGCTACTCTGTGATCTTATTTTTATCCAAATCTACAGCGTCAGTGCTTTTCTTCCTCCGACCCTGAGCCAAAAATATCTTTTAACATGTTAGAAATATTTTCTCAAAATTCTAATAAATAGAGGTGATTTATAATTCGGTCATTATAATAATAACTGCACTCTATATTCACGTGTATCACAGGTTTATGTATAAATTTACGATCCGAACATCCAGACTACTAGGACATGAACCCATGAAACTCTTCCTCCTCGACCTGTGTTTGTTTATAGCCGTCTGGAAGCAAGAATGTGGATGCAGATGTGCAAATACTTCATAACAGACTCCACCCTGAGAAGCTATTAGGGCTATTATGTTTTATTCGTTACGTTATCTAGTACCTGTCTGACTGGACAGGTTTGGGACTTGTCTCAGTGTCAGGACACGTCACGAACACTTGACCCGGCTTTGATGTCGCTCGCAGTTTCTCTGGTTGACGTGGCCTATCGTCTGGCATTCATTCGTAACCGTCTGGCACGTTATCAGGGATCAGACATGTGAATACTTTGCTGCAGACATCACCGTGAGAAACTAATGTCAAATTTCACTACGTGTGCTGAAGTGAAAATGGGGAAAGAAAAGCGTGCGCTGAAGTGAAACGCGTCGTCAGTCTGGCAGTTTTTCACTGTCTCAGGCTATTTGCAGGGTGCCCCGTGGGAGAAGCGAAGCAAGAATCTTAACCTGATACGACACGAATACAGTGTGTGACAACAGCTAACAGAGCTAGCGAAGACGGATAGAGTAGCACAACACTGACAATGAGGCATACCGAACGCACAGCAGTGGCAGTCCGAAAGCTCCAGGAATCACGACATGCTCGGGTGCTGAGGATGCAGGATTCTGCCTCTTACTCTCAAACAGTTTATGCCCACATTCACCACCTCCCGAGAAATAACGCCACATCGCGCTGAGCTTTACAAATGATATATCGAGTTCTGACGTCTGTCTCACGTCCATGTCGAGCTTGATCTGGCCACCTCTGCTCAAGAGTAAGCCCTGTTATCAGCACAACAAGCAAATATTTAAGGCATGTAGCTAACGCTGATGGTCATGAAAGCTTAACATTAGTTAGTTCTAGCTGTTGTTTAAATTGCCAATAAAGTGATTTAAACCATTTTTACGTAAATCGTTAAGTGTCACGGTATCTGGCCTTGCACTTCATCGGCCAAACGTGCTTATTATCATTAATCTGTATAAACCCTTTAGTGTTTGTAAACAAAAAGACACGCGCGCGCATCCTGATGCGACGTGGTTATAATCCGACTGAAGAATCTAGCAAGAATTTTGTTTAGGAATGTGATTGACTTTAGCTAAAATGTTGTGTTCTCTTGTATATCGGATGAGCACTAAAACCCCAGGAGTGCAGTTCAGCTAAACTAACACTTTCAAACAGTGTAACTCTAAAAGATCCTTATAGCTTGGTGTCCCGTCAGTGGCTGAACGAGGCTGAAGTGACCGGACATATACACGCGTCGCCTAGAAACTCTGAGCGTTTACACTAGAGAGAAACTAAAGGCATAAATATCTCTTGATGTTTACAACGTTGTTGTTTGTGCTCACGTTCAAGACGTTTTACGATTGCAACACCGAGGACGTCGTCGTGACGCCGAAAGCCGAGGTGCTGCTCAAACAGATGCGTAAGTAACCTGAACAAAGTTAGCTCACTGAACAATGTCCATTATAGGCAACTCCTTAGTAAGAACATGGCCTAGCTACCTACTGTTAGCCAGCTAGAGTGCAGACGAGCTACGTAGGCTTGTTAAATCAATATAAATTAGGCTAACCAGCAGGCTAAGCCTGTTAAATGTGTACGTAGCAAGGAAGCTTCACCGATACGATAGAGATGCGAAGACGGAGCTTCCTCCTCATCGCCTGTAATTACAGCCATCTTCTGTTGGCTTGGAAAGGTATCCGGTTCGATAGTATGCGGTGAAAAAGAATGCGTTTATGAACACTTCTCCGATCCTGACACTCAACAGCACAGTGCAACGTTTTAGAAAACACGTTCCGGTTTGTTCGCTGTAGACTCCCGCTATGTTTTTGCAACCAGGGGCCACATCTGAACTGAGGAACTCCTCGCTATGATGGTATCACAGATGTGTCATGGTGTGATGCGCTAACATGCTTGTTTCTGCAATCCCCGTTATTATTATATTTTTGTGTGTGCGTGTGTTTTGATGATTGCTAGATACCACATACTTTTTTTTGTCAGTATGTGTTTCCATGGTGGCATACACTAAGACAGACACACACACACACACACACACACACACACCAGGGTTTTCCCTGTGGCTGTGTGATCACACATTCTTTCAATTCTGTCTGCTAGTGTCAGACTTCAGAAGTTAATTGGGAGAAGCGAGAGAACAGAGGACACACACACACACACACACACACACACACACACACACACACACACACACACACACACACAGATGGAGCCTCACAGCAGTTTATCCTATTCTCTTCTACTATACACTCGCAGATGTGTGTGCGTGTGTGTGTGTGTGTGTGTATGTGTGTCCAGCACTCTTTAGGAGTGAATAGGGTGATCCATCATTGCCAGATTACTGAAATCTATAGCAGTGACCTGAAGCTACACACACTCGCCACCTAGTGGGCACTCAACTGTGTGTGTGTGTGTGTGTGTGTGTGTGTGTGTGTGTGTGTGTGTGTGTGTGTGTGTGTGTGTGTGTGTGTGTGTGTGCGCGTGTGCAAAACATTATACTCTTTGGCAACGTCCATGGCAGGTCTGAATATCTAAATATGTTCGTATGATATAGTGTGACATTTTGTCAAATTTCAACTTCTGAATTTGTGAAAAACATGAGTAATTATGAAGCAGTTAATGTTGCTGACATGCTTATTGCGTCTGTATTAGAGTGTTATTAGCATGAAGTCCTAGCTACAATTCGAATTTCATTTCTGACACAAGCAGTCAGACATCAGCAGTCGGTCATTGTGGAGTTGAACAGTGCGTTACAAGCTTGTTAAAAAGTGTTCACATCTTTGTGAAACCCTCAAACCATAGTAGTGTGTGACGTCACATTATAAACAAACACAACCTAAAATATTCACAAAGATAATTAAAACATCACGTCAAATTTTTGATGACGTAATAACAAATTCTGTACTTTAGCTGTCTAATTGAAAGGTATTCAGGTTTTGTGGGCGTTTCCATAACAACGAATGACACATTCCCGACTCCCACTAGGTAACCGGCGGAATTAGCGCGGTTCCGGCATAAAGTGTACACGTGCTGTGATATGAACTTAATGGAATTTAGCACGCTTTTTCTGTGCTCCAAAATTAAACAATGTTAAAACATCTGCAGAATTGCCGTTTTTAAGGACTTGTGACGTATAATTAGTGTTTATTTCAAAGAATGGACACCGAATTGTGTTTTTTGAAACCAGTAAAATGGATCAGCTGTGGCGTGCAGTCACGATTAAAGCACTACAACTTTGACATGCTACATAGGAAGCTAGTATTTGAAACATGACTACATCTGGCAGACAGTCGATTGCGCGCGCGCACACACACACACACACACACACACACACACCAGTTTACGTGACGCACAAAGACATCAGTTCCCAGTTCCTCTCACAGACTCCCTCAGTCCCATTATAGCTGGAGCTCATCTCCGGGAGGGATGATGGAGGGATGCTGAAAAGAGGAGGAGGAGAGGAACATTGACATTTTTATCTTTCCGTTGAATTTCGTGCGCGTGACGGACGAGCTGCCAGCGCTTTAATTTTCTCCCCTCGAATTACAGCCGCGAGAGACAGAGACACACACACACACACACACACACACACACACGTAAGAAGACCTTCTGCTTTAGAGGACTGGCGTTATTAATTTGTAGCACAAGATATAGATACAGAATTGCAACCAGGACTCAACATACATTTTTGTCAGAGATATCAATGTTTCCAGAAAGAAATATGTCTCCTTTTCTGTTTTTTTTTTTTTTTTTAATACAAAATTTTTTTTATTTAAAAAAAAAAATTATCATACAGCCAAATTCTCTTTCTCTCGGCCAGCTGTGTCAATAACAGGACTCTGCGTGCACACACACACACACACACACACACACACACGCGCGCATGCAAAAAAACAGAATCATATTCCTATTTTTTTTTTCAATGCATTTTCTTATGAGAACCAGGATTTATGTTCATTTTACTGGCTTAAGGCTTCACTATGTGAATGTTTAACCAGTCACCATGTTGAATGAACACACACACACACACACACACACAAACCCCTGATTTTAAGTGCTATGGTGAATTTTTGCCTCAGTAAAATCTCAAGTCCCCATAGAGTAGGTATTTAACCAGTCCCTATAACAATGATTACAAACACACACACACACACACACAGCATCATATTCCCTTCCCTGTGTTTGAGTGCAGTGGGGATTTTTTGCTTCCATAACATCTCAGATCCTCATAATGTAGGTATTTAACTTGTCCCAATAACGAAATGATCACACACACACACACACACACACACACACACACAATGCCCGAATCTTCTCTATTCTTCAATACATTTCTCCTCACAGGGACCAAGATTTTTGCATTTTTATATATTTCATAAATCTTCTCTGTGTTGCATTGCGTTCACTGGGGACCTGAATTTTTGTTCCTTTCACAGATACATGACTCCAAAAGGTTGGCGTGTACCTGATCCTTACAATAAGGCACCTATAAACACACCTTCCTCTTCCTCATCCCTTGAGTCCTCAGTGTAGTTTTACCTACTGAATGCTAAGATGAGAACTACACACACACACACACACACACACACACACACACACACACACACACACACACACACACACACACACACACACACAATTTCCCCTGCAGGATCTTGTGTGTGACTGATGAAGCGGGCACGCTAATAGTTCTTTAATGGCTTCATTAAACCGTGTGTGTGCAGCGCGCCGATCTGTCAGCGCAGCTAACGTGGCACCGTTAAGCACGGCCCGCTTTTATTTAGAAATTAATTTCACCTCTCCAGAGGCACAAAGACGGAGAGAGAAAGAGAGCGAGGGGCAGAGCATTAACGTTTACAGAGATTGGAAAAAGAATAATGGAATGACACACGCAGCATGATGGCAGTTGCAGATTTGTGTAGTTGATTTGTGTGTGTGTGTGTGTGTGTGTGTGTGTGTGTGTGTGTGTGTGGCGCGAATAACGCTCACACATAATGGCGATAAATCACAGAATCGACTAACATATGACAAACGTCTAGCCACTAATGTTGTATAAAAAAAAAAAAACACACACAGACAGCTAGCTGCCAGAAGCTGACAGGATTTCTGAGAGGATTTTTAGCTCGGATTCAAAAAAAGGTTCAGAATTATTTAATGTTAGCCAGATAGCTAATGAATATGAGGTAAAGTAATAATTGTTAAATGCTAGCCATTTAGCTAGCTAAATGCGCAAAAGTGACAGTATTTCTGAGAGGATTCTACGTTATTCTAAAAAGGTTCATAATCATTCAGGGCTAAACAGCTAGATAGCTAAATAGCTAGCATGAACTAAAGTCACAGGATTTCTGTGAGGATTTTTACCTCATACTGAAAAAACGTTTTAGAATTATTTAATGATGGACAGCTAGCTAGCTAATGTGAGCAAAGTGACAAGATTTGTGAGGATTTTTACCTCATATTTTTATAAATCATAATCGTTTGACGAGGTGAGGTAAAGCGACAGGATACCTGAGAGGATTTTGACCTCATGTTCAGAAAAGCTTCATAATCATTCAGTGCTAAACAGCTTGCTAGCCTGAGCTAAGGTGACAGGATTTTTTTGGAGGATTTTTACTTCATAGTCAATAGTTTCATAATTATTCATCTGGTAGCTAGCTAAAGTGACAGTATTTCTGACAGTATCTTTCCTCATTCAAAGGTTCATATTCTTTCAGTGCTATCTAGTTAACATGAACAGTTCTGACAGGAATTCTGATAGCATTTTTACCTCATATTTTTAAAAATCATAATCGTTCAATGCTAACTAGCTAAGGTGAGCTGAAGTGACAGGATTTCTGAGAGGATTTTTACCTTATATTAAGAAACAGTTCATAATCATTCAGTGCATAAACAGCTAGCTAGCTGACACGAGTTAAAGTGAGTTTCTGAGAGAATCTTTAGCTCATCTTTAAAAAAAAAATAAATAAAAAAAAGTTAATATTAATTCAGTGCTAAATAGCTAGCTTGCTAGCATGAACTATAAAGTGATTTCTGAGAGGATTTGTTTACCTAATGGTCAAACAAGTTCATAATTATTCACTGTTAGATAGTTAGCTAGCTAACAGAAACTAAAGTGCCAGGACTTGTGAGAGGAATTAAGGCTAACATCGTTCTGTTTCTCTGTCTGTAGCGGTGCGGAACGACAGGAACAAGAAGAAGAAGGAGGAGAAGAAGGTGGAGTGTGTGGAGAGCGGTGTGTTGAGCGCCGACACAGAGCTGATGATCGAGCGTGTGAGGAAAGCGCACCAGGACACATTCCCCTCGCTCTGTCAGCTCGGCAAATACACCACGGTGTGTGTGTGTGTGTGTGTGTGTGTGTGTGTGTGTGTGTGTGTGTGTGTGTGTGTGTGTGTGTGTGTGAGGTTAAATTACCTTATCAGTGTTTATCACCCACTAGTATTGAAATTTTAGCTTCAGAGCAGCGTGAGAATAAATAATAGTTTTGTATTATACCACAGCACTGTTGAATTCTGGATTCTGATTGGTCAGAAGGTGTTGATGAATTTTCTATAACAGCAGCTCTGACAGTAGTGAAGCTGCAAATCACAGGTTTATATTTAGTAAGTAGATGTGGTTTTTAAACATTTATGGAAGGAGTCTCCAGTGTCAGTGCATAGTAACAGTCAGAGGTAAAGCTGTAAGTTAAAGTTTTCTGACATCATTGTGCTGAGCTGTCTCTCTCTCTCTCTCTCTCTGTGTGTGTGTGTGTGTGTGTGTGTGTGTGTGTGTGTGTGTGTGTGTGTGTGTGTGTGTGTGTGTACAGAGTAACAGTTCGGAGCGACGCGTATCGCTGGACGTGGATCTCTGGGATAAATTCAGCGAGCTCTCCACCAAGTGCATCATCAAGACGGTGGAGTTCGCCAAGCAGCTTCCCGGCTTCACCACGCTCTCCATCGCCGACCAGATCACACTGCTCAAAGCCGCCTGCCTCGACATCCTGGTGAGACGCACACACACACACACACACACACACACAGTAGTTTATCTTTGTTCATTACAGGAGTTATTTTAACCGAAAAAAAACCCCACTATAGTGGTCATTAGGAGTAACTTTGTAATGTAATGATTTGTGTTTATTGTTAGCATTATGTAACATGACGTACGATTAGCGATGTTGGCCTTGTTTTGGTGCTAAAGCTGCTGCTCTTGCCGTAGATTCTGCGCATCTGCACGCGCTACACGCCTGAGCAGGACACCATGACGTTCTCAGACGGTTTGACGCTGAACCGAACGCAGATGCACAACGCCGGCTTCGGGCCGCTCACGGACCTGGTGTTCGCCTTCGCCAACCAGCTGCTGCCGCTTGAGATGGACGACGCAGAGACGGGCCTGCTCAGCGCCATCTGCCTGCTGTGTGGGGGTGAGAAAACGCGTGTGTGCGCACACACACACACACACACACACACGCTTATGTATTACTGTAGATACTTTAGCTTTATTTTTTTATTTTATACTTATACTATATAATTTTCTTATTTTATTGTTATTTATTACTATTTTGTATATTTTATTATATTTTTGTAATTTTATGTTCCAGTATTTCATTAAAGGTCCCCCCCCCCCCCCCTTTTTTTTTTTTATTTTAAACTTTAGCATATTTTTATTTTAACCTATATTTTGGTTCTCACTGGAGGGACACACACACACGCGCACACACACACACACACACACACACACACACACACACACACACACACACACACACACAGATGAATAAAAACGATAGACTCTCAGCACCACCTAGTGGCAGCACAGTTACCTGCTGCTTTAGGAACACATTGTATGTTGGACACGATTTCCTGTGGTTTATTTGTGTGTGTGTATGGGTGTGTGTGTGTGGGTGGGTGTGTGAGCAGATCGTCAGGACCTGGAGGAGGCAGATAAGGTGGACGTGCTGCAGGAGCCGCTGTTGGAGGCACTAAAGCTCTACGTGAGGAAGAGGAGGCCACACAAACCCCACATGTTCCCCAAGATGCTGATGAAGATCACAGACCTGCGGAGCATCAGCGCCAAGGGTGAGTCTGTGTCTGTCTGTCTCTCTCTCTCTCTCACACACACACACACACACTTTTTTTTCCTGTCTGTAGCTTTTTGTGTGTTCAGCAACTTGAGAGGTTTTAAATGATGAAAAGAAAGTCATTATGTGCTGCTTTAATAAATTCTAGTTTTAAACAAGTCTTATAACACAACCACGTTTATGTTTACTAAATATCCCATTTCTCTCTCTCTCTCTCTCTCTCTCTCTCTCTCTCTCTCTCTCCCTCTCAGGAGCGGAGCGAGTGATCACTCTGAAGATGGAGATCCCTGGCTCGATGCCTCCTCTCATCCAGGAGATGCTGGAGAACTCGGAGGGGTTGGAGAGCATGGGGGGTGGAGCCAGTTCACGGTCAAACCCCGCCCCCTCAGGCAGCTGCAGTCCCTCGCCTTCGCCCAGCTCCGCCCACAGCAGCCCATCCACGCAGTCGCCCTGACACACACACACACACACACACCATATCCTCCTCTTCCTCTTGGCTCCGCCCACTCACTGCTGCAGGGGCTCGGTCATCCACCGCTTCCTGTCTCTCTCTCTCTCTCCACTGCTGTAAAGACTCATCAGACAGACGGAGGAGAGAGAGTTTTACAGACACGAAAAAAGCGAACGAGAGCAAAGAACTCAGAGTGTGGACTTTTTTCTTTTTCATTCTCTTCCTCCAACATCTCAGGCCTGGACTTCACCACGACGAATGAACGATGGACTTGGCCTAACTTCCAAAAGGCTGTTTTTTTGTTTTATTTTTTTTTTTGTGTTTTTTTTTTTTTACAAAAAATATATATAAATATATATATAGAGAAGAACCCAGGAATGATTGTGGAAGAACAAAAAAACATGGACTTGGAGTGTAGCTGTATTTCTTCACTGATTTTTTTTTTCTCTTTTTATGGCCGTTAGAGAAAATGGTGGGAAAAATACAGAGAGAGTTGTTGCTTTATTTCAGACTGATCGCGATGATGATGACGATGATGATGATGATGATGATGATGCAGTTTTTCATGGAAACGAAATGGTGAAAAAAAATTTACACTCGCGTAAATTGTGCACAGATGAAACGAGATAAAACTGTGGTTGAAAAAAAAAAAGAAGCTCTGCCTCTGTTTAATTTGTTCCTCACAACACAACACTTTACCGTACATCGGGTTAGAGGTTACTCTGAAGGTTGCGACACACCCCCTTAAATTTAGTCTGCTTAGAGAAAAATTTAACCTAGCTAACTTCTTTATATTTTATTGTTTGTACTGACTCGAATATGACACTTCAGTGCCTCCTACTGGTGTAGCATAGTTTAGTGTTTGTCGCTTGAGTGGCCGTTTACACGACAACGTTTTCAGCCAAAAACGGTAAACTTTTTATGCGTTTTGCCTGTTCGTTTACACGACAACGGCGTTTTGGGGACTGAAAACGCATATTTTTGAAAACGGGTTTCAAAGTGCAAGTTTTTTAAAACGCCGTCGTTATCGTCTCCATGTAAACACCCAATACGGGAATCTTTGAAAACGGTGACGTCATGAGCGTGTGTAGTACGTGTTGGGTATGTAGACGTGCACAGTACGTGTCTATTGTAAAGGCAAGCGCATACGTGATACAGCGTTTTTGGCCGTTATCGCGGATCTGTGTGCCAAGATCTGTGTGTATACGTGAAACTTTTTGAAAACGCAAGAGAAAAACTTTTCCGTTTTTGACTACATTGTTGTCGTGTAAACGTAGCCTAAGTGTTACAGTAATCCAGGGTTTCCCAAACCAGCAGTCGTAATCGCACGTAGGGTCACAATCTCCTCTTTTGTTTACAAATTAGAAATATCAAAGACGGATTTTGTGTGCTAATGTTTTTAAAGGTTACTGGGAATCACATTCAGACAAGCCACATTAAATTAATAAGTGCTATTTTAGTCTTTTTTCACTCTCCGGACATGCTGCGTTAGTGTAGTTCAGGGGTAAAAGGGACAGATTTCTCCGCCCATCGTCCTTTGTTGAGTCGTGTCTCAAATCGCATCCTTATGCACTATTCTAGAGCGTTATTGAGCACTAACACTAACCGATTTTTTCCTATTACAGTGTTTGAATTTTAAAAACCTCTCATGTTGCCTTCAAACCTACCGAAAGCTCTGTTTTGCATACCAGAGTTTTCAATTTGAGATGCTCATGACGACAGTCACGACGACAGCGGAAAGTTATACATCGAGTATAAACCAGACCCTGCTGCTTTTTATGTCAGGACATATCACATCACCCCGGCGTGGATTATTTTCCTATGACAACACAACACTTCCTGCTAGACTGCTGAGTCTGTGCAAGGAATATTCTTTTGGTCCCTTGTGTTATGCATACATATGTTACTGACATAAAATGTTATTATGTTATAAATTTAAAAAATGTAGGGAGGTCAAGGCTTCGGGTCGCAGAAAATTCATAATGTCCGCTTGGGGTGGTTTGTCCAAAAAGTTTGGGAACCCCTGCCATAATCCTTCCTTTCCAAGAAGTCATTACATACCAGCATGCGTGGAAAATATATGAGTAGCTGTACTTTTTTACTATATTTTAAGTATTACTTTAGCATATTTTTACTTTACTTAAGTGTTATTGATGTTGTAGACAAAAACAATCATGAATCGTCCCAATTCGTCGTCTGGTGTGACCTTCTCATGCTACACAATGTAGTTAGCGCTGTAGCTATCCTTAAGAATATGAGGAACTTGAGGATGAGCGCCATGGCCTTACCTCAGAAAATGTTCCAATATACTGGAGAAAACCTTTAAAAAATTTTAAAAAGCAGGATGAGGAAGAGCTAGTTTTGCTAACATTAACTGGCTATATTTAACTATATTGCCAGGTTTGACTAGCATTGCTTCCAGTAGCTAACGTAAATGGTCTAGACAGCAAATCAAATTCTAGCTAATTCTTATTTACAGGATATTTGACGTCTGATTAATTCCTTAGCAAACTGCATAGCGTTAGTCATGCGCATAAGCAGCAAACAGATTGTGTGAAGTGTAGTGTAGCTGTTTTAGAATTATAGTAATCAAAATTTTTCACTTGAAAACATTGTCATTAATGTCATACATTTCATCAGTTAAAAATGTTTTTTGACTTCCACTCCGGTACATTTTGTCTGAGATACTTCTCAGATTTCGACACATCTATACTTTGATCTCCGTATAATTTTAGCTCTTTGTCTTTCCCTGCATACCGATGGTTTATCACTCGAACCTCCTGATTTAGTTTCTAAAGTTAATTTTCTTTATCCGTTTACTTGCTGCTGCTACAAGTAGAGAAATACCGTAATAGCAGGAGTGACGTAAGAAAAATTTAACAAATGGATTTATTACAATCACATAATTATCGTAAAAAAATATCGTAGCATACCAAGCTCCGCCCCAGTTGATCCAAGTCTCCAGAAAAGAACAGGAACCAAAAACTACATCCCTGTTTCCCCTGACTCCACAGTGATCCAAGAAGTTAGCTTTGTATAGCATTCTAACCCACAGTGCCGCTCCATTCTGGATTCTGATTGGTCAGAAGGTGTTGCTTCGCGTCAGGTTGTCAGTCAGCACCGAATCGTGGATTATTTTCATATAACAGCATGCCTCCAAATATATTATTCCTTACGTAATATAAAATATGTTAAGCTCGCTGCTTATTCCTGGGCTAAGAAGACAATCTGGTCCATTTTGACGATTGCAACACCACAGGTGGCCTAGTTTTTAGTCTGGTTTTAATCATCTAATCGTAACTGCTCCTGATTCCTCGCAGTGCCGCCATGATTAAAAATTGTAAATATTAATTACATTACAGCTGATTATTATTTTCCTATAACAGCATGTCCTGAAGGGTTTTATTCCTCTTATATCACAGCAATTTACCGATGAGTACAATTTTCTATTCATTAAAGAACGACACTTTGTACTTTTTATCCGTTTATAATTTCTTTTAATGTTGTGGAACGTCCGTGAAAGAAGTTAGTTCCTGTTTGCGCTTGCATTACAGCAGCTGTAAACAGTCGTTCCCTCACCAGCCTTTCTTTTTTTCTCTCTATTGACATTAATAAGACGAAAAAAAATGCAGCTTTTCATGTTACCGAGAAACCACAAGGTGTGAACTCCTCCGTCCTGAAGGTGTCATTAAACCTAAAGTGACAGCTTTACCTCTGATCCTGGAGACTTCTAGAAAACTTATATCCACAGTTACAACCTATCAATGACTACTCGCTCTTTTCTTTATCTTTAACGTGCTTTATTTATGTAATCTTATCAAGTGAAAATATTTTATTTTAATGGAAGGTGATTGTTTGAAGGGAGTTAAATTAGATTTAAAATGGAACTAAACTGCTCTAGAAACAGAACAATCTGATACTAAGATTATTTTCTGCAGATGACCATAGAACTAATCATTATTGTTATTATTATTATTATTATTATTATTATTATTATTATTATTATAAAGAAAAGAGCAGATGGAAGGGAAGAAATACAAAGCAAATTGCATAATAAGATTTACATTTCATTGTTTTCCCGCTTTATTCATATCAATTCTATGTAGTATTGTTTGTTTATTTAATCAAAGTCGGATTATTGACGATAAAACAATATCTACTTTCTAACGGGTCATCTACACTGTCACTCAAACGCTTTTTAAACGCCAACCTTCTTCCTATTGGCTGCAGCCTTTTCCATCGCTGGGCGCGCCGACCAATCAGCGGCCTTCGCGCGGAATTTCGAACTCTATTCAAACGCGTAGTCGTTATTGGCCGTAGTGTTCCTCCGCCTGTTTGAAATAAACAAAATAGTTCCTCGTACTAGTACAAAAATTGCACACGATTTGAATCAATGACTAAATATGTATATTATTAAATTCTATATATTTATGTTGTGTTTTAAATGTGATTAAAAGAAGTCTGTGTAGCTAAGTTGTTCGTTGTTTGGCGGAGGGATATGGCTCGTGCACTGAGCCCCGGCACGCGGCGTGCACTAGTCAGTGTAAAGCAGTCGGCTCTGCAGGAGGCTAATGTCGCCTCAGTGTATGCTTAGGTTGCATTTTTAAATTATCGATGGAATATATTTCATCTTGAAGATCTATTTTAACTCAGGTAACGCGTTTGTATTCAATCCTAATTTTAGAGTATTTGTGCATTTTTTTTGTTTTCTTGTCACATTCAGAACTCGCTAGCTTCAAGATTATGGGTTTTTGGTTCCTAACCGTTTTGCGACAGCTCTCACACTGTGCGCTGGGATTGGCTGGTTAATCTCGCGAGCGTCCGCTCATTGGGCAGTTTCTGTGTCCGTGTGACGTGCTAGCCAATCCAGTGCGAGCGAAGAGGCGGGATTTGTCGGAAAACTGGAGAGAACGCGGACAGTGTTATTGGTGCACTAATATCTTACTAGGAATATATTTATACATAAAGCTCAATAAAGGTGTGTTGTTTTATTTTTGTTGTTGTCTAAATCCGATTTAAGAGACTCAGAGCAGTGTGTGTTGCTCTGGAGCAGCACATGTTAGCGAGCTAGGAGTTTAATGCAGCCTCGAGTTAGAGGTTTAAGTCAGACAATGAGGATAAAATGACACTTTTGTGTAATTAAGTGTTTTTTTTTCACCTCTCTGTCCTTCAGGTAAGTACAGCTGGGGTGAGGAAGATGCCTCTGCTCGGTAAAATCGTGGTGATAAAGAGAAACGGTACAGATGGAACCGAATTTCCCCTCACAGCATCCTGTCTGTTCGGGAGGTCAGTAATAAATAATCACTTTTTTTTTTTTAATTTAATGTCTATTTATCATAACTATTTAATGTTAAAGTGCGCGTGTACTTGTTGTCAGTGCGGCTGTTTAATAGCCATGTGTCGTTTACGAAGGAGTCGACTCCTTGATTCGGCTCTTTTAGGTCAACGTTGAGTTCTACTTCTGTACCTACTGTAACATATATATATATATATATATAATTAGTAATGA
>CM074927.1:1694545-1705101 GCA_037576815.1 Pangasius larnaudii
TCTACTCCTTTACCTAAAACGCCTACTCAGTAAACGCTAAACTAAATAAATAAGTCTTTAACCTCGTCTTAAACACTAGCTGTAAGTTTGAATGTGAACATTTTTTCATGGCCGAAACAATCCAACAAAAAAATTCCCACCAGGTTTACGAAAGTTTAACTGATTTTCATCGTACTCGTGCGCGTATGCTGATCAACTGTAAAAGTACAAAGCCTACACTCGACACAACTGGATTACATTTAGCCACGCCCACAAAACTCCATAAAAGGCAAAGCTCACAGTGAGCTGAAAGCGTCAAAATGGCGATTAAACGGCGACGGATCGCCTTCCAGTAATGCAGCTCAGCCACTGCAGCGCATCAGCTACACACACACAAACTCTTCCTCCTTTTAAAGCACTTTTGTCCTAGTTAAATGACTCGTCTTATTTTCCTTAGTTTATGGATTTGTTTTGGAATTGTGACCGATTTAAAGCCGATCAATCGAGGTTTGTATTAGTGAGTCGTCTTGCACATTTAGGATACGAACGTTTGTCCAACTATCTAATTTGCGAAGTGAGATGTGTTCCATCTGCTCCTTTGCTCTGCTAATGAACTCGGTTTATGATCTCAGACTGACAACATGCTTTCACTTATTATTTTTATTCTTATTTTTATTTTAAAGGAAGCTTGACTGTGATATCCGGATCCAGCTGCCGCAGGTGTCCAAAGAACACTGCAGAATCGAGCTCAATGAAAACAAAGAGGTAACGAAGAGCCGAGTCCGAAGCCACGAAATAGCGCGAATGTAAATATTGCGATACGCATATCGCAGGAGCTTGCATTAACTGAACGATTTTAATACTTCAAGAAGTTACGAAAAGTCAGTTTTAGGGTGATGCAGATAGCAGAGAATGAAACGTATGTTGGTTATGTCATTTTCAGTTCCTATATATAATTTAAATGGATTTTACATATTTATAGGATTATGGTTCCGCATATCACTTTATTTAACAAGTGATCGCATATCATATTTTTCCATCAGTGAGAGTTATAACCATTTTAATCTTTTTATTCTTTATTTTTTTTCTTTCCTTTCAAGCTTATTTTGACCAACCTGAGCTCGGTGAATCCGACTCTCATCAACGGAGGGGTTCTGCAGCAGTCCGAGCGCTTGAAGCACGGAGATCTAATCACAATTATCGATCGTTCTTTTAGGTACATCGTCATCGTCTTCTGTCTCTTCATGTCGCAAATCCCTGTGTCTTTTGGAATTTATTTCTCTCAGTGTTAGTATTAAGTTTTCCTCGTGTCGCGCAGGTTCGAGTATCCGCCTGCGCCGACTCCGAAGAAAAAGCGCTTGTCCACGCCTGGTAAAGGAGAAACTGTCAAGGTAAGGGGTTACCTGAGCGATGCGTCAAAAATGTCCTGTCACGATGCTGCTCATGTTCTGCTGTTAAAAACAACACACTTACTGGAAAACAACTAAAGTAATGTCTTTTTATTTAGCAAAGAACTTTCAGCGTTAAATCATGTAATTGTATTTCTCTATTCAAAGTGCTTCCAAGTATTTGAAAACATTTTAACATACCCTCAAGGAGCCTTTTTTTTTTTTTTTTGCCCAAGAGAGTATCTTCAGGAGGAAATACCTCCGATATGATAGTTATATCTGCAGCTTAAATGCAAAAAAGCTTAAAGCAGTTTTGTTGGTTTCTCAGGTCTTGCAAGACCAGCAGGTGAAGAGCACACCTGGAACCACGGAAAAAAAGAAGTCCGAGCACGCCACAGGTGAGCTCTCGTGATCTTCGTGAGATCTTGCACCGCTGATGGCTTGTAGTTTGTACTTTGTCTTGATTTAATGGTTTATTTTTATTTATTTATTTTTTTTTCAGATACCTGTTTGAAAGATGGCTCCAACCTGCCCGTCTGTCTGGACCAGAGTGCTGGAGATCAGCAGAACAAAGCGAGCATGGACAGCACCATGTCTCCCTTTTCCGATCTTTACAACATGGTCAAGCGAGATCTGGCCACCAAACCCGTGTGGAAATCTGCCAGTCTGTCCAATACTCCTCTCTCAAGACCTCCAGTGGACAAGCAGGAACTTGAGAAGGTTTCAGGCGAGAACGAGAAGCCGGTAACTCCGAAATCTGCCCAGAAGAAGAGAAGATCCTCAAATGCCAAGTCGGTAGAGGGCGCTCTGTCTGCTCAGGTGAAGCCAGCCACGCCTGTGGTTCAGGGAGAAGAGAAGCTCTCAGAGGGAGTCGGCACGTCCGTATCTCAGAAGAAAACTCCTCAGACGACGCCACAGAAATTCACTGCTGACCAAGTGGCCCAGCAAATCGCCTTTGAGACTCCGAGTGCCAAGTCTCCGAAAGCCCGGAGGAGCAGCGCTTCTCGAACCCCGGAGAACCAAACCACTCCGCAGAATTCCTCAGAACCAGCAGAGGCTGAAGAGGCCAAAGCGAAACAGGCCACCAGGACGTCGCCAAGAGCAAGCGCGGGAAAACGGTTCCAAGTCCAGGACGTGTTGCAGGAGGTTGTAGCCACACCCACTTCTGATGACAAAGGTCAGATTTTTATTTATTTGCTTTAACTTTAACACACCGAAGTATGCGTAAAGGCAGTACAATGATTTATAATAATTTTAAATTATGCTTTGCTTTATCATTAAAGATGTTTGAACGTAAATTGTAAAAATAAACGAAAGAAACTTTAGGATAACCTGTTATACATTAATCTGCATTTGAACTTGCTGATCAGCTGATTAAATTTGCATCTGCATTATGTTTGTTGCTATGGTAATATCCTGATTAAGTTTGTTGCACATCCATATAAAGTCGACACAAGAAATAAGTCATGACTTTATCGTAATGCTCACTCTGATTTGGTTTTTTTATTTATAGTTACACTGTGACTAACTCGACAGACTTTACTTAAAGCTGACCGCTTCCCTGTGTCTCGATCATGAGTGTAATGCTTCCTGTTTACGTTAGATCATCTTCTGATTATAGAACAAGCCTTACTACTAGTTACGTCATTTAAGTCGTGAATTTATTGGTTGTTGACACATTTTTGTTCTGAAACGGAGTCAGGATGAGCTGAGGAGTGCTATCATTTACTGATATCTATAGAAATTATTTTGATGTATCGCTACGGCGACACACTTGAAAATTGCGCTTTATCCAGTGGTCAGACAAAATGCAAATAAAATTTGTTCAGCCGGGGGAAAAGAAACATTCGTGTTGTGATCAGATTAGCTTCACGCTAACTTTATGTGGTGAACTTTGCCCTGTGAATTCACAAGACTCGGTTTAAAAATTGACTTTTTCCTCGATGTTTTCTTACTTAGCCATTTCGTGAACTTGTACATGCTGAACAACAGAGGTACCAACTTTGCTGACAAGAAAATTCTAGCTGGCAGACAGGAAAAAAACTATTGTACCACACAACCCCTTACACACTTATGACTGAATCTGCTTGGTGTTTAGCAGGTAATCGCCAGGCCTCCAGTAAGAAGCACAAGTGTGACGACTTGCCCCTTCCTGCGCCCAAGAGAAAACGTGTGTCCTTTGGTGGACAGCTGAGGCCTGAACTGTTCGACAAACGTTTACCTCCTGATTCCCCCCTACGCCGAGGGGCAAGCCCTGGGAGACGCAGCTTGGGGTTCCCTCAGAAACCTCACTCTTTACTCAGACGAGCCTCCACCATTGGCCTGATGGTAAGGCTTGAAAAGGGCACTCGTGTGTTGTGTTGAAGTGCTCTCATTCGGTTTCTAAAGTGCCCCTGCTTCTCTTGTCTGTAGGGTTACCAGCTTGAAGAGGATATTGCAGAGAGCCCCGCTAAGAATGCTTCACCTAAACGGGCAGCTTCTCCTGCCAAGACTCGGAAGACTCCATCTCCTGCCAAGAAGTCTCCAAGCCCAAAGGCTAAAACCCCATCTCCTAAAAATTCCAAGTCCCCTCCAACTTCTTCAAACCTATCAACCCCTAAATCCTCAAGGAGGCTCTCGAATGCTTTGGCGAAGTCTCCATCTCCAAGCGAGGAGTCCCTTCTTAAGACACCTACGATGCACGGCCGATTTTCGGTTTCCCGAATCAGCACCCCGTCGCCCGTCCCCGATCAGGAGAAAGAAGCGAAGGAAGAATCCGTACCTGTTGTAGAAGAGCCTCGGGAATGCATGACCCCGAAGGCCACGCCGAGAAGGAGCAGCATGAAGGCGTCGGCTCGGAAGACCCCGAAGAACGTGCTGAAGAGCGCCCTTGAGGTTGTGCGATCACGACGCAGCGGAGCTTCGCTTGCTAATTTAAAAGGTAAATTTGGTGTGTGTTGCAGGATGTCAGGAAGTATTTGGTGTTTTTCTTGAGTATTTTAATAAGATTTCTATTGTTCCTGTTTTAAGTTGTCAGTTCTTGGGCTGACATTGTGAAGTTTGGACAAGCTAAACCTCAAACGGAAGGTGGCGCTAAGAAACCAGCAACCAAGAGAACAGCAGTCAAGCAGACTAAAGTGACTAAACCCAAGGTAATTTTGCTGCTTTGTTTTGCTGTTATTGAGGTTTTTGGGGTCTTTTCTTGTTGTTTGAGGATGTGTACTTTCTTTGCAGACACCTGCACACAGACTGAAAGATCTCACAAGTACTGGACACGCGGATTCTCCAGCCAGTATAGTCGTAGGCAAAGCCTTCTTAAGATCTACTCAGCTTGTTGGTGCTGCTCCTAAAGTAGTGCGCAACGTCGCCCTGTTTAAAAAGGATATGAAAATGGATGAAGATCTTACCGGTGTGCTGATTTTTATTTTAAATTCAGTGCTCAGCTCATATACAATGGTCCCCCCCCCCTCCAAATCTCTAAACTCTTGGCTTGTTTGCAGGGGTATCCGATATCTTCAAAACTCCGGCTAACAGCAGACGGAAGAGTGCTTTTACAAAGACCGATGAGTGTGCAGCAACACTGTTTGGTGTTGGAGAAATGACTGAAATGTCAGTAATGAATACTCCTGAGGAATCTGGTAAGCTCTTTTTTTGTTTTGTTTTTATAATAAGTTTAGTATTGCCAATTATTAAGAATAAACTCATTACATATTCGTGTGCAGGTGAAATGGTGGTGTCTCCCATGAGTGTTGCGTCCACCACCAAACTCGGGCGCTACAACAGCGAAGCTGTAACCAGACTCCTCCAGGATGACCAGGATGGAAGTTTAATTGAAGAAATGGATGACTCAGCTGCTGTTTCTCCATCTGAAGTTTCCACAGTATTAGATATGCCCAGTGAAGGTCAAACCGAGTACAAGAAGACTGCGCCAGTACAAACTCCAAAACAGAAACCAGCCCCGTCAGAATGCCTTACAGGAGTCAAAAGACTCATGAGAACACCTAAGCAGAAAGCCGAGCCTATAGAAGACATAAGAGGCAAGTTACTCAAGACGCCCAAAGAGCCAAAACCACCCCAGGAAGAGAGTTTGGAAGGTGTTAAAGAACTCCTTAATACTCCAAAACAAAAGGGAACTCCCTTAGAAAAAGACATTGCTGGACTAAAGAGGCTGATGAAGACTCCAAAAGATACAAACAGTCCTGTAGTGTGTGCTGTAGGCTTGAAGAGACTTGTCAAGACCCCCAAGGATAAGACTGAGCAAGAAGAGGACCTTACTGGAGTAAAACGATTGATGAAGACTCCCAAGCAGAAGAAACAGCCAGTTGAGGAAGACCTGACAGGCATTCAGCAGATGATGAAAACTCCCAAGCAGAAGACCCAGCTGGTTGAACAGAAGAAACAGCCAGTTGAGGAAGACCTAACAGGCATTCAGCAGATGATGAAAACTCCCAAGCAGAAGAAACAGCTGGTTGAACAGAAGAAACAGCCAGTTGAGGAAGACCTGACAGGTGTTAAACAGATGATGAAAACTCGAAAGCAGAGGAAACAGCCAGTTGAGGAAGACCTGACAGGCATTCAGCAGATGATGAAAACTCCCAAGCAGAAGAAACAGCTAGTTGAAGAAGACCTGACAGGCATTCAAGAGATGATGAAAACTCCCAATCAGAAGACCCAGCTGGTTGAACAGAAGAAACAGCCAGTTGAGGAAGACCTGACAGGTGTTAAACAGATGATGAAAACTCCAAAGCAGAAGAAACAGCCAGTTGAGGAAGACCTGACAGGCATTCAGCAGATGATGAAAACTCCCAAGCTGAAGAAACAGCTGGTTGAAGAAGACCTGACAGGCATTCAAGAGATGATGAAAACTCCCAAGCAGAAGACCCAGCTGATTGAACAGAAGAAACAGCCAGTTGAGGAAGACCTGACAGGTGTTAAACAGATGATGAAAACTCCAAAGCAGAAGAAACAGCTAGTTGAAGAAGACCTGACAGGCATTCAAGAGATGATGAAAACTCCCAATCAGAAGACCCAGCTGGTTGAACAGAAGAAACAGCCAGTTGAGGAAGACCTGACAGGTGTTAAACAGATGATGAAAACTCCAAAGCAGAAGAAACAGCCAGTTGAGGAAGACCTGACAGGCATTCAGCAGATGATGAAAACTCCCAAGCTGAAGAAACAGCTGGTTGAAGAAGACCTGACAGGCATTCAAGAGATGATGAAAACTCCCAAGCAGAAGACCCAGCTGATTGAACAGAAGAAACAGCCAGTTGAGGAAGACCTGACGGGTGTTAAACAGATGATGAAAACTCCCAAGCAGAAGAGCCAGCCGGTTGAAGATCTGGTTGGTGTGAAGAGCTTGCTTCAGACACCCAGGGAGAAAGGAGAGCTAGTTAAAAATGACTTTGGAATTGATAATTTGATGAAGACCCCCAAGCCAAATAGAGATGAGGTGGTGGTGGGTTCCACCATCGCTGCAGAGCCTGATTCTGTGGGTTCTGATGTTTTGCCTGTGGAAGGTGAGTTAATGCTCAGCTGACTTTGCATGCAGTTATTTAGCTCTTGTTTTAAATATTTGTGTGGAATTATATATGCTGAAAATTGGACAATTCATTCTTTTTAAGATGCCAGTGCGGAATCTGAAGAGAAGGAAAACATCTGCCCAGTTGAAGACGTGAAAAATGATACAGAAGCAGCTGTTGGCCTACAGATTGAGTCGGAAGAAGCAAAAACTTCTTGCCAGGAGGATGGAGAGGTCACCTCATGTGACGTGATGACTAATGCTGACAAAGATGTCCAAGAAACACAGCTTGAAACTGTTTACGCTTCAGAGGCCACGCCAGCTGTAGCTTCTCCTAAGCCAGAGGAGCAGTCAAACAGATCCTCACCTGCTAAAAAGACCAGGCGTGGTGCTCAAGTAAGAATGGCACAGAAATCCCAGAAGAGTCAAGCACATCAGATGGACTCGGATTCTCTGTCTACTACAGTTGCAGGAACTGAGAAGGAACCTAGTGCTGATTCCGTGAAGTCTCTTCCTTCTGTGCGAGGAATGAGAGGTAAGTCAGCCATTGAGCTCACTGAGGATGTTCCTGCACAAAGTCCTGCTAGAAAATCTACCAGAGGAAGAATCCCCAAGGAGCAAGTGGAGGCTCAAAAATCATCTCCTGTCTCTGCAGAGGATGAGCAGGTGGCACTTAAACCCAGGAGAGGAAGGAAAGCCAAACAGGATGTGGAAGTTTTGCAGGTAGACCCTGTTATTGACTTGAAGGCTTCTGCAGAGGTAGAAATCTCCATGAAGTCACCAGCTCCTGGTAGAGCCAAGAGAGGAAGGAAACAAAAACACGAATCAGAGAATCCACAAGAGCCAGAAGCTTTGATTGAAGCTTCAGTTGAAGAGGTTGGGGTGGCATCAGAGAGTGCTGAACTTCAGCCATCAGCAGAGACTGAGGTTCCTGTTAAGTCCAACAGCAGAGCAAGGAGAGGCAAGACAACAAAGAAGGAAACCACAACAGCTGCAGAAGTTGAGGAAACCTCAGACATTAAGAGCCCAGATGCTGCAGTGGAGGTGAAAGATGCTGTGCTAGAAAGTTCTAAAATTGAATCCACAGCAGAAAATGACAATTCTCTTAAATCCACCACAAAAACCAGGAGAGGCAGGTCAACAAAGAAGGAAATGCTGAAGACCTCACAAGTTGAGGAATCTCCTGAGCCCACCCCGACTGTTGTGGAGTCTGATGTTAAGAGCTCAGATGTCGTAGCGGAGCTTGATGTTGATATAGTTGAGCCCAGATTACCAGAGAGTACTGAAGCTCAGTCAGCAGCAGAAATTGAAGATCCCATTAAAACCAACTCAAAACCGAGAAGAGGCCGGGCAACAAAGAAGGAAACTCCAGTAACAGCACAAGTTGACGAAACATCTAAACCCACTTCAGATTCTGAGGTGCTGCCTGAAGAGCACACTCAAATCCCTGTGGTGAAGTCTAGACGTGGAAGGAGAGTGAATCCAGTGGCTTTGAACAACCAAGCAGTGGTTGATGAATCCAATGTTGAGCCTCATGCAGTTGAATCTCAGCCTAAACCAGAAGCTCCAGCAGTCAGGTCTAGCCGAGGTGCTAGAAACAAGCAGTTAAAGCCACAGGTAGAGGACGCTTCTAACGATCCTGCTACAGAAACCATTGCAACAGCTGCTGTGACCGAGGAACCAGCCGAAGAACCAGTGGTGAAAAACGTCAGAGGAGGCAGGAGGAAAAAACAAGCAGAGCCCAGAGCTCAGGTTTTAGACGACTCTCAGGAAGAAGCTCAAGATAAACCCAGTATTGACTCTGATACCATTCAACAGTCAGAAGCTCCTGCAGCCAAATCAGCCAGAGGAAAGCGCACAGCTGCTGTCAAGGATGAACCAGAAGCTCCAGTTAAAAGAGGTCGTCGTGCAGCTACTGTTGAAGTTCCTCCACCAGTTGTCAAGCCCAGCCGTGGTAGAAAAGCTGCGGCAAGATCAGAGCCAGAGGAAGTCACAGAGGACGCCACAGCAGTGGTGGAACCAGTCGAAGAGACCAGCAATCAAACAAATGAACCAGGGTCTGTGACGGAAGAAACGCCAGTTACACAGGTAGACTCTGAGGAGGCTGGTGTTAGCAGTGAGGTGGTAGCGAAGAGAGGAAGAGGAAGAATCACTAAGAAAGCCAAGGTCTCATCCAAGGACACCTCAGTCAGTGAAGCTGAAGAAAAAGCAGCTGAGGAAGGGCCTCGACTAAAGAAGTCCAAGAAGAAAGATGAACCAGCAGCTAAAGATGATGCAGAGACCAAGCAATCGGTCAAAGGGCGCAAAGAGAGAGGGGCAAAGAAACAAGAAGAACCAGAAAACGAGAAGCCAGATGCTGAAGAAAATGTCCAACCAGTCAGGAGAGGAAGAGCAGGTGCTTCAGTAGTTTCCCAACTCGATGAAGCAGCTGCCTGCCCAAAAAGGGGGCAGAAAAGGAAAGAGGCGGAGGTTGCAGCTGAGGAAACACCAGATGCAGAGTCCTTACCGAAGAGGAAAAGAGGCAGAGGAGCTGGTGCAGAAGCTCAAACAGATGTAGCTGTACCAGGCAAAGGCAGGAGGACAGTGGCGAAGGAGACAGAGGAAACCTCTGAAATGGAAGCAGAAGCAGCTCCTAAAAAGGAAGAAAAACCTGTAAGAGGCCGGAGAAAAGCAACTCAGGAAGATGTTCCACCTCAGGCTGATGATCCTGTCTCGGGTAGGTTTTCTCCACTTTCTTTTAGTAACCCTTTCAGCTTTTGTTTATTGTCTGAGAGCTAGCTCTTCCAACCCTGAGACTCGACAGGCTTCCCCGAATAATTAAAGATGGGATTCCTTGAAAGGTTAAACACAAACTGTTAAAGATGAAAGTTCAAACACAGGGTCCTGTGAACATTTAACGGTGGGACGCAGCAATTTTTTTTAATCCAGTGACTATAACTTGCTCCGATCCGCTCGTTGTTTTGCTGTATTCAGATGTTTTGTTTTCTCACTGGAAACCAGCAGAGAGCCAATCGAATCGCACCGTTCAACATTCTGAAGCCTGTGGCCAGAAAAGTGTACAGAAGGTATACTGTGGTTCTTTTATGGTGCTGCTTGGTTCCATCCAGCGGCCGATTAGGAGTGTGTGAGAGCCAGGCCGCAATCCGGTAGATACAACAACCTGCTCAGAGTTTGTGTATTGATCACTAAACAAAATGGCCGTTTCTTGTCTTTCTTGCAGAAGTAACCACTCGCCGAGGAGCCAGAGGGCAGAAGAAAGCCGAGACTGTCGTCCCTTCAGCTCCTGTCAGAAGGACAAGAAGGAAATAAAGCACTGATCTTGATATGATGTAAATAATCTGCAAGAACGAGGGTTTTTTATATCAAAACCATTTAATTATCGTGGTGGCTTTTGTACCGATGTATTTTTTTCTTTTTCATTCCCAGTTTAACTATTTTTTTTATTGTTTAAAAAAAACATAATTGTTTTTAAAAATCATTTCAAATTTTCAGATTTATTTTTTTAAACCTTGAAACATTTGGGGCATTTAATGCATTTGTATTAAGATGATTTCTGTCTCTCATTTCTCTTCTTGCTGGGGGGGTTCCTTTTATATACTTGTGTCCATCATATGCTTTTTTTTTTTTTTTTTTTTTTTTTTTTTTTTTTTTTTTTTTTTTTTGTTTTTTTTTTTGTTTTTTTTTTTTTTTTT